>JXCR01147714.1:134264-146803 GCA_002079205.1 Phalaenopsis hybrid cultivar
CAAATTGCCAAAATTACCAAAATGCTTTTTGTGTTAAAAAATCACCTAAACCCTCCCAAATCATTTTAAACACTCCTAAACACTTCCAAAACCACTCATGACCACTCATTGGGTCTAATTTGACCAAAATTGAACAAGTTTAACCAAAATCCCCAAATTACCCCGAAGTGCCCTAAAGTCTCCAAATCTCTCCCAATTTTCACCAAATTGATCTCAAATTTCTCCAATTTCAAATCTAAACCAAAATTCATCATGTCCAAACCTAATTAAAACCAAAATAGAACCCAATTGAACTAAATTCCAAGTCCAAATCCCAAGCCTAATTCAAATGCCCCAAATTGACTTTAAGCTAAAATTCCACCAAATTTAACTCTCTAACCTATCCAATTCTCCCAATTTTAGACCCTTCCTCTAAACTAAATTGAAGCTTCAATTAGCATTGACTTGGTCTCAAGCCTAGCCAAAATTTAACTCAAATTAAAATCTTCATTTTTTTCCAAACTTTAAATTCCTCCAAATTAAACCTCATAGCCCCTCAAACTTTCACCCAATTGATTCTCAAATTCCTCATGACAATTCCCTAAATCAGATTGACCATTAAATCAGATTGACCATTAAATTGAACTAGATCCAAGCTCTAGCCAAGCTTAAATCCAAGACCAAGCCAGCTTAAACATTTTGAGCCAAAAACTTAAACCCAATTGGAGTCACTTCTTTTGACCCACCTTAAACCACCTCAGTAGCAACTTAGACCCTAAGGAAAACCATAGATACTCTTAGCCCGCTCTAGAGGTTCCATGGACCAAAGGTCCCATGATTTAGGGGATCCTTTCCCCTTTTTGGCCAATTGACACATGCTTGAGTTCACATGATTTAATCTTCATCCTAATCACAATTAAACCTCTCTCATGGTTCCTTGAGCCATCTAGCCACCCCCCTTGGCCTAGATGGCCAGCCTAGTGAACCAAAAACCCAAAATTGAGAGAGCCTCCCCTTTGGTTTGAACCTAATTGAGCCCATCCAATGTGTCTCATTCCTATTGGTTAATTGTGCTGCTCAACCCTCCACCTAAGCTCCTTTTTCCACACCTTGGATTGTCTTGTTGGCCACCACAGCCATGGCTATTTAAAACACCACCTTCATTGCCAAGAAAAAAAGTATCGTCATTTTCTTATGCAGAGCTCTCTCAATTGTTGAAAAAGCTTCTTTGAGCCCTTTTAAGAGCATTCCAACCATTTTCCCCCACTAAAATCCATAACCATAGCTCATATTTGAATTTAAAACTAGTACCTTTTCTATCCCTCAACCAAACTCCATAAAACTTCAAACATATTGTCCCAAAAGCTTCCTCAAACCAAACACAAAAGTTTCCCACCAAAGCCCCATCATTTTGAGAATTCCAACCCACCCATAGACCAAACCCGGGCAAGCCTTCAATTGAACTCTTGCCTAGGCTCAACTCAAATTAGTGCTTGGAGGAGCTTCATGGAGTCTTAATGAATGTCTACAACCAACCCAATCAAGGCATCACCTCTTTGGAAAAGGTGTATCTCACAATCCCTAAAAAATGCTTTCAATTTGATCGATTCTGAAGAAAAATTTTATTTCATATGTATCTAGCCATATGGATGTGTTTTTCTCGATTAGATGAAGCTATAGAAACAAACTGTGAGTGAGTATCAAGTAAGATCAAAGTGATTTAGTGTGGATAGTTCTTAGTTTAAGTCACTTGGGGTCGATGAACAGATGTTGTCCATTCGCACGAGTATTGATCCAACTATGAAGGAGAATTCAAACGAGGAGATGGTTCATAAAGTGCGGGCCGAGTCAGCGATGATGCAGAAGCGGTGTCAAATAGAATAACGTTGCTTGGTCTTTCAGAGTCGTCGTGTGTTTACGTGGTGCCACCATGGATAAGTAAATAAATAGGGTATTTTTTATTTAAATTAATTCTGAAACTTCAAAAATTCATAATTTGATGTAAAAAAATCATAAAAATAAAATAAAAATACCATATTGCTTAGTGAATAGAAGAGAATAATGTGGAACAAAAATAAATAGGCTATTATTTAACTTGCCTCTAATTTTTAATTAATTAAATACTCTCTACAATGTTTTAATTTTAATTAAATAAATAATGCTCACCATGACTTAAAATTTTAGGGGTTTATTCCTCATGTCAATGAGGGTGTCCTCTTAATTTCCAAGGTCAGAGGACACCTCTAGCTTTGAAAACCTACTTTTCAAGTCTAGTTACATATTTTTTCTTATAAAAATTATATAAATTAAAATGTAAGTCAGAAAATTATGAGACTTATTTTGGTAGATTCCCTGCGGTCAGAGGACTCTTAGAAAATTTAAAATGGATTTAAATATTTATGTACATTAGTATAGTTAATTAAATCATTTAAACTCACAAAAATTAAAATAAATATAATATAATTAAAAAATTGCAAAAAAAAGATTCCACACTGTAAATAATGATTCCTCTAATATTTAAGAACCATCAAAAGGAATTCTAAATTCCCTCCAAAAGTCCACTCTTTTGAATTCAAAAGATGTGTCATTTAATCCAAGAGACATATCCCTTCATAATAGAACCTTCCAAAGTGTTTAGATGCATCCAAAAGGTGTTTAGAACAAGTGTTTCTTTGAAAATTTGAGCAAAATTTGTCTCGAACCACCTTAATCCACAAAAATTCATTTATGGCGCATCATGCGCCAGCTCTCTGTCAAACGACACATCATGAGCCAATGTGGCGCATCACGCACCAGATTTCTAAAATTTGTTTTTTTGGCTCCAAATGTCGTCCTTTTAGCTAATTTTACCCCAAATGCCTAAAAATGTTATACTTGTAACAAAAACACAAAAATATGCTTCTTTAAAGTGCAATATCACTAAAAATAGGCATAAAATATATACTTAAAATAATATATTATTTTGATGTATCAACATTCACTTTCTTATGAAGTTGTCATAGAGTGAACCAAGGCATACCAACACCATCTTGTTTCCACACCTGATCCACAAGACTTAAAAAAGTATCATGAGTTGTTCAGATGTTAAGAAATTTAAAACTGGAAATGGAGGGTACTATATTGAAAGCCAAAGTAGGTAGAATAGGGTTGTGATCAAAAGATGCATAATTTAAATGTTTAGCATAAGTAATTAAAATGTAATTTAAAACATGATGATTACCAAAAAGTTGATGAAGTCTTTGAGAGAGTGATCCCCTTCTCCACGTGAAAGGGGAACCAGAATAGCTCAAATCAAACAAACCAGAATCAGCAATAGAATCACAAAAGTGATCAATAAGTGCAGAGTCATGCCTAACACCTCCCCTCCTTTCAGCTGGTTTCATGATCATGTTAAAATCACCTTTTACAAGCTAACTTTCAGAGATAGTACTACTCATAATTATTAACTTATGCCACAAAAAATACTTCTCCTACCAAAGTGAACATGCATAGACAAAAGTTGTCCAACCATGAAAATCTTCCATCCTAAATTGAGATAATACAAATTGTTCCTCATCTTCAATAATAGTAAGAGTAACTGTGTGTCGGCACTATTTTGGGTTGTGAAGTTGCCCATTGGAAGCTGTCCGCCGCCGAAATCAAAATCTTGTCGCCTACTTCAGAACGACGTTTTAATTTACATAATATATATAAGTTTTAGAAAAAAGATGAAATCAAATTGACCCCATACTTTTCACAGTTTAAATGAAAGAGCACTAGTCCTCAAACCCTGTATCTATCCCAAAGGATAAGCACAAGACATGAGGATGAGGCTCGATCAAATAAACTAAGAGATATATGAAAACCATTTGGTCAGGGAAATCATTTTATTTGCCAACAAATTCTCCTATTTAATATGAAAAATTAAATAAGGTTTATATTAAGTTGGGTACGCAAAAGCTTCCTATAAGGGTAAGCCCTTATAGTTAATTACATCTTAAATGACTGAAGTCACCTAAGAAAACTCTCGATAAAAATCAGAAAAATATTATCTTCAAGGAGTTCAAAAGGATAGGACTTTTCAATGAAATCGAACAAAGAGGTGTGAAATGAGAATGACTCAAATTTGGAACATTTATTGTAGAATCCAAAGGAGGATGAACTAGGGGATCACATAGATTCGGAGGAGAACCTCAAGTGACTTCCCAGTCTATCCTATTGTTTGGCTTCAATTTTGAGTCAAATTTATTTAAATTTTTAATCCTGCCAACTTTATTAGTTTAGGGGCTTACATTTGTGTGAACAGTCACACAAATAGCCTGGAAGATGTGAGGGTTTAGGTTGTGATAGGCGATAACCCAAGAATCCTAAGACGAGTTAGGGCATATATTGTACAGAAGAGTTGTGCAAAGGCCTAAAGATAAGGTGAGGATTTATGTTGCATTAGCAAACAAACTCGAAATCCTATGACTTGGTTATTTAATTATAAAGAAGGAAGTTGGTTTAGCTGGGGAAGACAGATTTTGCTATTGAAGATGGCTGTGCTGCCCACAGTGCTAGCTCTAAGCTCCTTGCCATGACATGTTTTAGTTTTCTAGGATGTCAAGTTATGATGTCAAATCAGACGGCGTTATGGTTGTAGTTCTTTAAAAAATTTATGAGGGCATGGTAAATTTGATTAGAGTGACACCAGTTAGGATCCTATGATTCCATCGTTCCGGTACCACTATTTTGTATTGGATTCACTTAGTCTAAATGAATTTACTAAACTCAACTTAATGAGTTCCACACTTTCATTTATACTATGGGAAGCCTCATTAGCAACCATAGGTTACCTCCTCCGAGGGATTGCCGATCATCCGATAGAGACATCTTAATTTATTTGCAGTTGTTGCTTTGTGATGTTTGTGATTAAATTTTGAGTTGTATTATATTTTGAATGTTGTGGAGGTGATTTTTATCTTGGTTCATTTTATTTTTGGTTTTGGTTTTGTGGTTATCCTGGCAATTTTGGTTTTCATGCAAAGTGACATTATTGTTTAGCATGCAAGTTTGTATTTTGGTTATACATGCAGATGAGTAATTATAGTAATGTAATAAAAAAAAGTATGAGAAACCAAAAATGCAGGTAAATAAATTACAGTAAAAGCATACCTGGATGGTCTTCCCGTCATCTCCAACTGAAACTAAAAATGCATGTAAGGGCATTTTATGTAAAGCGGGAAAAAATAAAGTTCCTAGATTGTATCTTAGTGAGTCATTGGTTTGATTAGGGATGATTTTATTAAGTAAAACATATCAAGTTTAGTAGACCTCCGAGGTATCCAATAGGTCAGGAGAAAAATGCAGGTCCATGCTTTCCCCTTACCGCCTGATGAAAAGTCACGAGCTCATTTAAACTTATTATGTTGATTAATAATCCATCCCGTAAATATTTCTAGTGTTCAATGAACAATGATGTTTCAATTATCCCTAAGAGTTGGGTGATTATTATTTATCCTTCAATTCAAGAATTATGCAGGTGAAAATCGTTAAAGGGGGAAGTTAGTGTTATTACGACACTTGGCCAATTTTGGTTTTAACTTGGGCTTGTAGTGTTCATTTTCTAGTTACATTCACTTTTCTAATCCTCATTTTATCAAATTTGATTTAGCTTAAGTCACTATTAAGCCCTTAACATCCTGGTGGATGTCTTAGTCATTTTGAAAGAGATTAAATTTTAAGTGATAATAATCTATCATCAAAACATTTGAATGTCACTTGAGAACCAGATAGTGGTATTAAATTAGTGAGTTATTAACACCCAAAACTATACCCCTAAGTCTAAGATCATTTAATTTGGTAGACTCCCAAATTTTAATCGTCCAGGAAATTTTAAATTTATTCTTTAATTGGAAAAATTAAGATTGGTTTCTACCAATTAATACCTTATGTTTCAATCATCCAAATATGTTAATTAAGATCAAAGTTTGCCCATTTCTCTTTCTTGAATTAAGCTAAATGTTAATTAAGGCTAATTTTCTAAAATTACACTTTTGCCTTTAAGGCTCTATCACTTCATAATTCATCAAATTTAATTCAAATTACTTTGGAATTTTAATCCCACCTTACTTATGGGTCAATTAAGACATGAGAGGAAAAAATGTGAATTTTTAAAATTTAATTTTATTTATATATTTATTTATATGCAAGAATGGAATTTTTTAAAGAAAATTGTATAACTTGACCAAGACAAAGCCAATCATTTGAAATTTTTATTGGAGTTAGACTTAGACTAGAGAAACACTTGGGAAAATTTTTATAATTTTATGAGTTTTATTTGAATTATTAAAATTATTTTAATTTCAAGAGTATTAATTAATTATAAAATATTTAAAATGTAGAAAATTAAGTTTTACATTTTTATTAAATCCCTCTGAGGTCAACAAACTTACAAAAATAAATTTTACATTTTGTTTTATTTTTCTTTCAATTATTAGATTTTTTTTTAAGTGAAAGATTAAGAAAAGTTCATTTTTAAGCCTTTAAAAATTATTTTAAGCTTTAAACTTCAATATCTTCGCTTTGAAAATTACAAAAAATATTTTAATTGTTCATAAGTGCTTAGGAAACAATTTAGAATATTTCCAAGAATTTATTATTTTTGTGATTTTTATTAATTTTTAATTACTTAAATATTTAAAAATAAGCTTAGAAATGAAATTTTTATTTTAATTACAATTTTATTTTTATAAAATTTATGTAACCATAGAGAACTCCCAATACTAAATTTTATGATTTTTTTAGTTATATTTTAATTATTAAAAATCATTTTAATGTCAAAATGTCATTTAACTCAAAAAATCAATTTGAGTTATCAAATGAGCTCCAAATATTTTAAAAATTTTATGAGTAGTTCTCTGAACTTTCAGTCAAAATGAAGATTAAAAATAAAATCATTTAGATGTTTATTTTTCCTAAATTAATTTTATTTGTGTTTAAAGATTTTAGGAGATTTAAGTTTGTTCTTAATGACTTGACCCATAAAAAATTTTCCAAAGGGTTTTCTAGTCACAATAAACCTTCCAAAATTTCTTTGGATTTGTCTAAGTAACATGCTAATTATTATGATTAACTTATGTAAATAATTTATAGAAACTTGAAAAATATAGATCTTTGTCTAAAGGTCTTCTCTGACTTTAGAAAAATCAGAGAATATCCCCCATGATAGAGGCAACAACATGCCAAAATATCAAGCCATGGTGAAATGTCTACATGCATGGAGAGTTAAAATACTCAAAATAGTATTTAATTAATTAAAAATAAAATATTGATCAAATTAACTTCAAATAATTTTCACATTATTCTCCTCTGTTCACTAAGAACTAGAATATTTTTATTTTATTTTTGTGATTTTTTTACATCATGATATGAATTTTTGAAGGTAGGAAGCATTTTTTAAATTATTTAATTCCCTATTTTTCTACTTAAACACGCGGCGCCGCGTCATCCTCGGTGTCTCCAAAGCTCCATGCGGCATCTTCTGATTTGGCACCACCATCTGAGTTAGCCCGCGCTTTATGGACCATGCTCACATTCGATGCAATCAGAGCCCTCCATTTAATACACACACGATCCAACGGTTGTGGGTCATCGTCCCCAAATAGGCTATCCCAAGAACCGCTCACACTAAAACCTTAAGATCTCCCTTTAGACTCAACCAAATCTCTTTAATTTTCATCCTATGGACTCATCTAAGTGAGACGAACACATCCATACAGTAAATATGCCATTAAATCAATTATAATTAACTGGAGAATGAAAATAGGCTTGGGAAGAGTGGGAGTTTGATACCTTTGCTCTGAGAAGGGAAGCTTCAATCAGAGGAGCTTGACACATTTGTGGAGGTCCAAAGAGGCTAGAGATTGAGCCTCTGGCCGTGGTGAAAGGTCTAGACCCAAATTTGATCAAGGCCAAATTTGGGTGTTCATCAAAGTCTAGTGTAGAGGCTCTTTATGAGGGGAGTTTGATGGGGCTTTGTCTTCTTTCACTGTGGTGAAGNACGCGCGCATGTGTGCATGTGATTGTAAGTATGTAGAGAGAGAGAAAAAGAAATGTAAAGGAAAAAATAATTATTTGATCAAAAACTTTTGAAAGCTAAAGTAGATAAAGAAAATTAAAATTAAAATTTATTTGACATGATATTTTTAAGAAATAAATTGTGGTTATTATTAAAATATTAAATATTTTTTGAGAAAAAAAATTAAAATTTGTGATATGAAAAGTTTTAGATAAAAATTTAGTTAAATGCAATACACTGAAGAAAAAATATTTGCATGAAAGTTTAATAATATGAAATGTCATTGTTTTTGTTTATTTTTCTCTCTTTTATTTTAAAAGAAGTCGTCAGCCTGTCGATCATTGTATATTTTCTTTTCCCGAATAAATCTCTCTTTCGGGTCATATGAACGACCTGAAGAAGAGAAGAACCAGAAAAGACGGACATACGAAAAAACGACAAACAAGAGAAAATACAAAACGTGAAGAGCCTACGTGCGGTAAACCTCATAAGGATAGGTTAAGAGTGTCCGCCCAAACAAGACCGGGCGAAAGCACTTTAAACCGATATCCACGAAAGAATACCTACGTAGACTACCCATAACCAGAGATTCAGGTCTAGGTGTCTGTTCTGGAGCTATGAGTGCTCCTAAAGGGACGCATTCTAGTTAGTTAATTAAATCTTGGGGGTTGCCCAAGAAAACTCTTGATCCATCTTACCTGAAAAATGACAACTAGCATGAGGTCGTCATGGGAGGTTATCTCGCAAGGGAATGTCCTGATGATTCAAAGCTCTCGCTAAACCACGGGGCGAGAAGTGAGTCTCTTGGGTCTCCATATGGATAACATACTCATCAACATACAAAACCAACAAAATAACAATATCATCCCAAAGGGAAGTCCCGATACGTCAAAGCACATCCGAACCGTAAGGGTAGAGGACAAATCGTCGTATCTCAAACGAGCCGCAACTCATCGGTTATCAGGTCATCGGGATGATTCCAACAAAGGTAAAAAGAAGAGAGAAGGCTCAACGGGGGTAGTCAAGTGGTAGATAAGATTAGTCATAAGAGGTAGAGGTAATTGGGCCGGGGTACCACAGACCCGTCATACACAGCTACTAAGATCTTAAGTCTACCTGATCGTGAAGGTAGTCGACCCAACACGTCCTGAGGTTCTCGGTCAGCAATCCGTGAATTGCGTCGTCCACAAGAACCTTGGTAGCCCCAAGGTCAAAGGAAGGAAATTCTATCATATGACTATAAGATGGAGCTTCAAGAGGTAGGACTTATACCTGCCGAAGTGGCGAGGATGCCTCAAGAAAAAAAGGAGAAGTGGAGGTTCAGCTACAAAGCTAGAAACACTCCCAACAATACACCCCGTATGGGTCGGGAAGCCTTCTAAAACCCTAGGCGCACTAGAAAACCACCTATATAAAGATATGCTAGGTTAGTCGGGTTGAAGAAGCACGAGGCTCCTCCTCGGGACATGCAAATATGAATGCAGTTATCTAGAGCAGTCCTTAAGTATTGTGGAGGCCTTATTATGCAGGAAAGTAAATGTTGAAATTTTTTAAATCCTGAATATTTTAATCCTAAATTTTAATTATCTTGAAAATTTTATTTAGGATTTTAAAGTAGAAAAATAGGAATGTAAGTCTTAATGAGCCTATGTTGCATCGCGAAATCCCAGATACACAGAAAAAAACAATATAAAATGCTTCAACATGTAAATGCACATGAGAAGAGAAATAAAGCACCCCAAAAGAATATATAAATAGGCCAAATGCCGCTAGACCGACAACATAATCTTGTGAAAGCAGTAAAAATGAACTCCGCATATACATGCCTGATCCTAAGTTTATACAATAATGTAAAATTTGGACTTCAGTCGGGTCTTATAATTGGGGGAGCTAAAGAGCACCTACAAGAAAATGATTAAAAATCATTACATGCTCCCCCATAATAGCTCTGTGTGAGTGTGTATAAGTAGGCAAGACACTTGCAGAAGATCACCCTAATATACTATCACATATAAGAGAGCATGCAAACACACCAAAAAAAGCAAGAAGGTGACACATGTCTAGCGCAAAACAATACATCACACAACAATAGCCAAAGGTGTCAAAAAAAATACTACGTAGCACCCTAAATCCTAGCCTAACATACCATCTAACAAAAAGTGCGTCAACCTAATATCTAAGTCCGAGGTGAGTATGAGTGTAGTTTGAATTTGATGAGGTCACCTCACCAACCCCATCCTAAGGATCTAATAGGTCTAAAAGGTGTCACAAAGGGATGTGGCACAAGTTTGATCCGTTGGATTCTTTGAACAGTCATACTCATGTCAATCCCGATGTATTAACTTGCATTGCTCATCGGGATCAACCCGGCGAGCAATGCTCGTTTAAGGCATCACGGCCAACACGGGAGTCACTCTCCTAACTGGTCTAGCTCACTATCCATATGAACATGCAAATTCAAATGAATAATCAAAATATAAAAGGTATGAGTGTACCGTGGAGCAGGGGCTCAAACAGAGGCGGGTATATAGTAGTGGCAGCGACCCCAAGGGGTATGCCGAAGCAATAGTGACCCAACAAGATGGGCATGCCATGGTGGCAACGACCCGAAGAGATGTGTCGATAGGGCAGTGACCTATAAAATGTAGGCGTGTCGTGGCGGCAGGGGTCCGAAGAGAGTGTGCAATTCAAACATATGACCATAATTGTGCAAACATACAGATGCGAGACGAGATGCAATTATGCAATCACATATATGCACTATAATATGCAAAAATGCAAAAACACATGCAAGACGATATGACAGTGCAAGTAGTTGGTCAACCAGATCAAGGAATCCAGTCAAGCTAAAGTGCCATGCCAGCCGGCTTAGGAGAGCCGACTGAAGTGAAATTAAATGCTTGCTGGGCTGGTGGGACTGGATAGAGCGAAGTGGAAAGCTCGCAGGGCTGGGGTGGCCGGTCAAGGCGAAGTGAAATGCTCACCTAGTCGGGGAGCTGGTCAGAGTGAAGTGGCAATCTGGTCGGGCTGGGGCAACTAGTCGAGGCAAAGTAAAATGCTTGTCTGGCCGAGGTAGCCAGTCAGAGTGAAGATAAATGCTCGTTGGGCCGGGGCGGCCGGTCGGAGCAAAGTGAAAGTTCGCCAGGCTGGGGTGGTTGGTTGAGGAGAAGTGAAAAGCTCATCGGGTCGGGGAGGCTAGACGAAGTGAAGTGAAATGCTCGTTGGTCCGAGGCGACCGGTCAGAGCAAAGTGAGATGCTCATCGGGCCGGGGCGGCCGGTAGGAGCGAAGTGAAATGTAAAATGCAACATGTAAACAACCACATGTAATAGAGAGCCATCCCCGTGCTAACAAACTCACTAGGAATGCTAGGGTCAACATATAACAAAAGTGGAGATTGCTGCACTTGCTTTGGCAAGGTACGTGGGGAACTTCTCCCTGGATCTCCAAGGGGGAATTTCTCCGCCTTGTCGTGAAATGGACTAGCGACAACGCTTTTCCAGATTTCATGACACCTTTGAGCTTTACAAATTGAGCTAATGATTCACATTTTTGTATTTCGCAAAGGCCTACTATTTGATCTTTCTACTAAGACTGGAGCAAACAAGGCAAAGGAGAGCAAAAGAGGCTCTGACCTTTAGGATTTTTTTGTGCTAAGGCTAGCAGTCAAATAGAATTTGCTCGACTATCGTAGGGGACTTGGTTAGGTAAGGAGAATCTTATCCTAAAATCCACCTCTAGGAAAATAAGTGATCCATCACATAGATACGTCGTCGCGCCGGCACTTGCCGACACACGCACCCCGTGCGGGCAATCGAACCTGCATGCCTAATACCACTACAACCTAGGGCTAACTAGGAAGTAAAGCCAGAAAGGAAAAGGAATTATACTGTCGTATGATTTGCACGAAGTGTAATGAAGTCCGGGAACTCTTTTGCATGCAATCTGAGACTTTTGTACCCCTCCAAATGACGATGAGGTTCGCTGTCCAGCAATGTCAGGATGCTCCGATGAGGCGTTTGGTCGCCAGAAAAGCTCTGCGATGAGATGGTGGTGGTGGAACATCGGTAACACACAATTGGAATGAGATAAAGAAGTAGAAAAGCACAAAATATGGAGTTGTGTGCTGAAATGGGGCTGCTTTGCCACGCAATCGACGTCGACGAGGAAGTAGGACGACTATGTGTGTCCGGCAAGGAGGAGGAACCAAAAGGTGACCAGACAGAAGGAAGAAAATTTTCCAGAAGCATCGAGGGTGGGCAACAAATGAAAGAGCTTAGCAGTAGAGGGAGACCTCGACAAAGTCAGCTGCTCTAATAGCCAAGAGATACGCCGGTGAAAGGGCTTACGAGAGGGGGAAGACCTCGGCGGGCGGCTGGCCGAGGAGAGGAGAAGGGGGTGGCAACCGGCGGGCAACACCGGTGTGGAGGACCTTCGGAGGTTGGAGGCGAGTCGACAGCATCATTCACTGGTGAGGGAAGGTCGGCGAGGCTACCGATGAGGAGAGAGGGTCACCCAAGCTT
>JXCR01147714.1:149105-171179 GCA_002079205.1 Phalaenopsis hybrid cultivar
TTTGTCGTATCCTTCTCATGAATTCTGAGTAGTCTTCTTTATCCTTCTCTCTACAATGAGACATGGTTTTATGAAGAATTAATATTGTAGTACAAGGTTTTAAATGTCAATAATTTGTGATGATTTGAATATGGCCAATAACATGTTAAATTTTGTTGAGAAACTTAAGATCCAAAAGGACTATGCTTTCTACAACAAGGTAAGAGTCACATTCAATTTCATGGATGAGAATGTAGTCCATGGGGTTGATTACAAATAAATAGAGAAATATATTTTGATGGATACAAAATTAGAGATTTTAGGGTGATAGACTAAAATCCTCAATTTGGTCCAGTTGCTTTGAAACTAAAGTGAGATTGTTAGCCCTCAAAGGATTGAGAAGTGGGAGCTCTAGAGTGGGAGCCAGTATCCTCTCAACCTAACCATAGATTTAGGGACCAAACTCTAGATTAGTAAATGTTTTTTATGCACTCACAAAGGGTAAAGAATAAGATCATTCCTATTTGGAACAATAAATTTATATATATAATTTTCAATGATTTAAATTACTTTATTAACCATAAACTTATTGTAAAAGGGAAAGATGTTTTCTTAAATTTAAACTCTTCATTACAAAACTGTTTAATCTTAGCAAGTTTGACTGTGAAGTTTTGAATTTAGTTTAGTTAACCTAGTTCTTCTAGCTGCATTTCATTTTGCATACTTTAAATTTACTTTAGATTTGTTTTTCTTACTTAAGCTTTTATAGTTTAAATATTGTGTTTGACATTATAACCATAAGAATTTTCATCTCCCTATGTGATTGATACTTAGAACTCTATTAGAGCACTTTATTACTTGACCGATACATATGCTTGCGTAATTAATATGTTTGGCAGCTTAAAGATTTTAAAACATAAAATTATTTATATAGAAGTGGTTTTTATTGTGATTGATCTGCATATTTACTGCTTGTTCTGTCTTGTGTGTGTTGTAGTATTGAAAGATATTTATAATGCATACACAAAAACTCACATTAAGTTTTTGGCACCATTGCCTAAGAGATACAATAAATTACTTTATAATTTAGAAGACTTTTTTTAAATTGAAGAACTTATAAAAAAATTGTAGTTTAATAAATATTTTTATATTTTAGTGTGTTTGCTTATTATAATTACTTATCATGTTCGTATTTGCATAGTTTAAGATTTATAGGTTTAGTACCTTACGGTTCGGAGTTAGAAAGAACTATTAGAAAAATAAAAAAAACAAATGAACAAAATGACTAAAAACTTAAATAATCTTGGAATTAAAAATGAACATCATCAGAGACCTTTAATAGATTATGCTAATCCTCAATTTGGTCCAGTTGCTTGGAAACTAAAGTGAGATTGTTAGCCCTCAGAGAAGAGAGAAGTGGGAACTCTGGAGTGGGAGCTAGTATCCTCTCAACCTAACCATAGACTTAGGGACCAAACTCGGGATTAGTCAATGTTTTTTATGCACTCACAAAGCGTAAAGAATAAGATCATTCCTATTTGGAACAATACATTTTTAAATATAATTTTCAATGATTTTAATTACTTTACTAACCATAAACTTATTGTAAAGGGGAATGATGCTTTCTTAAATTTAAACTCTTCATTACAGAACTTTGTTTAATCTTAGCAAGTTTGACTGTGAAGTTTTGAATTTAGTTTAGTTAACCTAGTTCTTCTAGCTGTATTTCATTTAGCATACTTTAAATTTACTTTAGATTTGTTTTTCTTACTTAAGTTTTTATATTTTAAATATTGTGTTTGACATTATAACCATAAGAATTTCCATCTCCCTATGTGATTGATACTTAGGACTCCATTAGAGCACTTTATTACTTGACTGATACATATGCTTGCGTAATTAATATGTTTGGCAGCTTAAAGATTTTAAAATATAAAACTATTTATATAGAAGTGATTTTTATTGTGATTTATCTGCATATTTACTGCTCGTTCTGTCTTGTGTGTGTTGTAGTATTGAAAGATATTTATAATGCATACACAAAAACTCACATTAAGTTTTTGGCACCATTGCCGAGGAGATACAATAAATTATTTTATAATTTAGAATACTTTTTTTAAACTGAAAAACTTATAAAAAATTTGTAGTTTAATAAATGTTTTTATATTTTAGTGTGTTTGCTGATTATAATTGCTTATCATGTTTGTATTTGCATAGTTTAAGATTTGTAGGTTTAGTACCTTACGATTCCGAGTTAGAAAGAACTATTAGAAAAATAAAAAAAATTAAAAAAAAAGTTGAAAAATTTGAACAAAATGGCTAAAAACTTAAATAATCTACGAATTTAAAATGAACATCATGAGAGACCTTTAATTGATTATGCTAATCCTACAACAGATGAAATTCACTTGAGTTTACAACACCCTGTTGTAGCTGCTAATTCATTTGAGCTTAAACATGCTATTATCCAAATGGTACAAACTAATCAGTTTGGGGGAACACCAAATGAAGATCCTAACTTACAACTTGCTAGTTTTTTAGAATTATGAGCTACATTTGAATATGATGGAGTGTCCAATTATGCCTTCAGACATAGGTTTTTCCTTTTTCATTAAGGGATAAAACTAAGATGTTGTTAAACTCTTTAGCACCTGGATCTATCAGAAATTGAGGAGAGTTATCACAAAACTTTTTATCTAAATACTTCCCACCATAAAAAATTGCTAAGCTTAGAAATGATATCACATCTTTTTATTAGTTTGAAGGAGAATTAATTTATGAAGCTTGAGAATGATTTAAAGATCTCCTTAGGATATGTCCTCACCATGCATTACCAAATTGGTTAATAATTCAAACTTTTTATAATGGATTAGTTGGATCTCTTAGATCTATAATTAACGTTATTGTTGGTGGATCATTGATGTCAAAACCATTCTATGAAACATATTCTTTAATTGAAGAGATGACAACTAATAATTTTCAATGGTCATATGAAAGGGTAACTCCAAAAAGAGTAGCCAATATTTATGATTCTGAAGCAATATATATTTTGGCTCCTTAAATTGTTACAATATTAAAGAAAATATATCAATATGGGATGAATTATTCTCAAACACCTCCTGTGCTTGAGGAAAATTCATTAGGACAAATGACAGATTCTCAAGCGTCATATGAAACTTTAAATGCAATAAAAAATTGAACTAATAATCCTTATTCAAATTATTATATTCCTGGTTGGAATAATCACCTTAATTTTTGTTGGAGTAATAATAAATCTAATACTATAAATCTACAATGGGAAACAATCCTGCAAACCCTTTGGGAAACTCCAACAACCAGGGGAATTCTAACTATAAAACTTATTATCCTTCAAGTTTTAATGGCAATTTACAAAGTAAGGAGAAGAAATTGTCAATAAAATAATTAATATTACAAATGGGAGCACAATTACAAAGTCAAGCAGCTGCAATTAGAAACATGAAAAATCAGTCGGGATGTATTGATACTATACTTAGCAATAGACCTCCAAGAAATTTGGCAAGTAATGTTGAAGTTAATCCTAAAGATCATAATAAAAAGCAAATCAAGGCTATTCAACTGAGAAATGGAAGAGAATTAGCAACAAAAGCTCAAAAAGAGATTGAAGTTGAGAAAGAAGGGGTGGAAAATTAAAAGTCTAGTGAAGATTTTCATCTTGATTCAAAATATCCTATTAAACCAATGAAAATCACTAAAGAAAGACCACCACCTCCATTTCCTCAAAGATTGAAGCTAAATAACATAGATAACTGATCCTGATATTTTTTATATATAAGGATTTATGAAGATGACATCACTACTTGAAGATTTTAATCCCCGACAACGACGCCAAAAACTTGATCCCAAGCAAAGTAAGATTTCAGTTATATCTTTAAATAGTAGGGATTCTACCACAAAATATGTATGTTTATCAAGTAATCTAGGGCTTCCTAATCAAGCCTCGAATATCAATCCCACGAAGATCGAGGTTAATCACCGTGGCTTTCAAGAGAAGTTCTAGTCTAGAATAACACACCGTAGCTTGGAAGGTTGATAAAGGTTTGGTATTGATTATATCTTACAATTATCACTACAATACTACTTATATTCCTAAACTAAAATACTTCGTGAAAATTAGAAAGTTGGGTTTAATATATTAAAAGTACCCTACCTATTACAAATAAATTAGTGACATATGTAAAAGTAAAACAAGTAGTGAGAGAGATTGTGACAAATAAGAGCAATTATATTCTTTATCTTCGGTCAAGTAATATAAAGAATATTGGCTAATTCATAGTTTAAGAATCTTAAAGACTGGTTAGGCAAGTGAGATACTAGCTCTCACTTTCTAGTATTAAGACCTAAATCTAAGAAACAAATTGGGGGCTTTTGCCTGTCACTTTAAAGTCCTCTAATTCTATGACAATCAAAGATTATTTTCCTATTTTTTTGCACTCAACCATATGGACTACATTCTCATCCATAAAATCTCATGTGATTCTACCATAGTTGATTGATACAACACCATCACGGATCTTACATGTTCTCACAACAAATTTTAACATGCAAGTTGATCAAGTTTACATGTAAATGAAGAACAAAGTAAGAAAATCACAATATATTCCTACTCTACTAAATTCTATATCCTACACATGCATATTAATTTATTATAAGAGGAAAGAGTAAGGAAAACTACTCACTACACATGGAGAAACAACAAGAACTTTTCATTGAACAAGACTTTGGAAACCCATATAAACAAAGTAATAGATTCAAATCAAAATATAATGAAAATTCTTATCTTTGATGAAAATCAAACTCTCCTTGTAAAGAAAAAGCAATCTCTTTACAATTCTCTCCAAGGCCAAAGTGAAAAGAAAAGAAGAAATCTCTCACTCTATCTCTTTCTCTCTCACCTTGTCACCCCACTCGGGGCTCTCGCCCAAGCCTTCTTCTTCTTCTCCAATCCTTCATCTCCTCTTCCAATTATTTCAAGAGAGCTTTTCAAAACATTTAAAAGCCTTATTTAAAATTTCTGAAGAGGTTCTTAAGTGTCTCTTTAAAATTGTCTATATTCAATGAATCTTCCAAATTGTACCTCAAGCGCCTCTTCAAAAGTCTTCAAAAACATCCTTATAAACATGAAAAATCCTTCTCTAAATTTCCTTTTATCATTTTCAACAAATTCCTCAGAAGACAAACAAATCACTGCTTCAAAAATTGTCCAAATCCGATTTATATTCTAGAAGATATGTTGAAAACTGTCTCTGGAGCTTAATCACCATTTTAGCGCCCTCATTTTTGTTCAGTGGCACATAAGCACCATGTTTGGGTGATTAAGCATTGGGCACATGCATTTAAGTGCCCGATTTTGGTCCCATGGCTTCGGTGTGCCCTGGTTCAACCCGATTTGCTCGGTTTTCTCCGTTTTGGTCCATTTTTGTTCCTTTTGCTCCAATCACTCCAAATTCTTTAATTTGATTTACCTACAACCAAAAACAAAAGAAAACATACCTTTAAAGTGCAATCTCATTATAAAATATAGCATAAAAATTAATACATTTAGGCACATCAAAATCCCTCAAACTTAAACATTACTTGTCCTCAAGTAATACTACGTTTTTAAAATAATTTATGTAGATTAGAGTTAATGGATCATCCTTTATAATTGCCAAAATTTTATTCTAAAAAGGTGATAGTTCAAATTAGAAGAACTTCTAGTGAATCAGACTAGCCCAAGGTCTAAAATATTTATCATCAAACTTGAGAATTTGTTTTTCTATCTAATTCAGAAATATATGCAGATTTTTCAAACTTCAGATCTTATGAAATTTACTTTCTAGACTTAAGAACACTCTTAAAAATAATTGTTAACATCACTTTTTGTGAAGGTCCTAAAATAACACTTATTGACCAAACATAGCTTGAGTGATCCTATGACTCAAGATCCTAAAAAATTTTCAAAGGACTTGAAAATGATCGTTATGATCATTAAGGCAAAATGTCTACCACCTCTTTGGACATATCTAGGGTCACTACAACCCTAAAAATTGAATTAATTCTCAAAATACCCTTTTTGGATCTCAACAATGACTACATTTTGAAATGATCAGATCAGTGGTGACAAACCCTAATTTGGTCAAATCTTGACCTAATAGTCATCACATTGACCATAAAGTCAACATTGACACCCAGTTGATCCAATTGGTCAACTTTGACCTAAATGGTCAATTTTGGTTAAACTAGTAAACTTCAGTCAACTTGGACCAATTGATCAGTTTAAACCTCAGATCAGTCAAATTGGGTCCTTTGACCATTTCAAAACACCAAAATGGCCAAACTTAACCATTTGGTCAACTATAGACACTATTGATCAGCTATTGGTCAAAATGACTAAATTGAACCGCATGGTCACCACATCAACCATTTGATCATTCATAGACCCAAATAACCACCATCTGGTCAAGACAACACCATAAGGTCACTTTGACAATTATGGTCAACCATGATCAACCATGGTCAATTTTGGTCAACATGACCAAACCTAGTCATACTAGTAAAATTAATGAACCACACTTGTCAAACTTTGACATAATTTGCCAAAATTGATCAAAATGGTCAATCCATGATCTAATGATTACCATATGGACCACATTAGTCAACCTTTAACCTAAAGGACAAATTTAGTCAAGTCATGACCTAAAGACACCACATGGACCCCATGACAAGGTTAAGTGAGTCATCCTGGTCAACCCTATACCTAAACAGGTCAACTATGGTCAAACCCGGTCAACCCTGGTCAATTTGGTCAAACTTGGTCAACATTAACATTTTTTTATCAAAATTTGGTCTTTTCATCAAAATATTTTATTCTCCTAATTAATTAATTATTTAGTTAATTAAAGAGAGTAAAATTAAATATTATTAAACCTAGGGTTAAGTGTAAAATATTGGTTTAAAACCCATGACACATAAAAAATCATATCTTTTTTACTTAAACCCTAAAATCTATCACATGACAAATTGATAATGGGTCACCCATGACTCATGAAACCTACCATGACAAGGTTGACATGTTAATTAACCCATAGGTTACCCTTTTTGACTAAATGATGAAGTCATCATGAAGTTATTATGAAAAAGAAATGAGGTGTCACTCTTTCATATATTGATTAAATGAGACAATGGTGAGCTCATCCTACACCTCCCTCTTCCTCCAATGAAGAAGAGACTTATATAAGCCTCATCTTTTCCATGATCAAGGTAATTATGAGCTTATAATGATAAGGGATGATGAAGAAGGGTATGCATCATCCCTTCCTCAACATCATTAATTGACCCATGAAATTCATTTGGTGATGGTTTTATCAGGCTGATTGAGCTGTCATTCACACCACCCAAGCTTGCCATTGGGAGATAGCCAAAATAGAAGCCCAAAATTTAACCTAAATGAAGTTCTCTAAAGATAATTGATGCAGAGCTCTATCCATGCAAAAATTACCCTTGGAACTTATCCTTAGATCATTCTAAGGATAAAAGCTACCTTCCCTGTATAGATCTGAATCATGCAGCCACCATTGATGGCTATAAAAGGAGTTGGCTATGAGCATCCAAAAAGAGAAGACATCCATATACTGCCCAATTCCTTAGACATCCTTGAGAGGAAATCTTACCAATAGCCTAAGGAGTTGAACCATTTCAGCCCCTAGTTTCCATTCCTCTCTTCCAGTTTCATTCCCTAAAAATAGGACAATTTTCGGGTTTGAAATTAAACTCTCCAAGACTTCAAATTGAACACTCAAAATCCATCCTTGACCTAAGAGAAGAAGAGTCCAATTGAAATTGGCCATTCCCAAAGCCTTTAACCTATAGTTCAGTGAAACTTAGATCACCTTTTCATTGAACACCTATACAAAGCTGATTTCAATTCAAATTGAAGTAAGGAGGAGCTTGCTGACCTCTAGATGAAGCTCCAGAACCAATCAGATTGAAGCTTCATGGATTGTGGCCAAGGTAAGGACTAAAACCCTAATTTCGGCTCAATTTTCACCCTTTATGAAGAAAACTTTTTCAAAATCCTAATATCACCGTAGGGATGGGTTCACCCTCTCACGATGAAGGTTTAAGAAAAATCTCACTTGATTTCATGGAGAATTGAGTGAGATATTATCTCTAAATGACAGACAGTTCACGGGAAAGGGGCACATAAAGAAGATGCATTGAAGCTGTCCATTTTTGTGTTTTGGAAATGGACGGCTCCTATTAAATAAAATAAGTTCACGTATTCTGACCCCCACAGTGAATGAGATGCATTTTCAAAGCGTACGAGGACACACATCATCCTAAGGAATTTTTGTTTAATTAATGATTTAATTAAATATAAAGAAACCTTAAAAACTTCAAAAATTAATATCTTGACAAAGAAAAATCATAAAAATTAAACAAATACCCTTGAACTCAAGACGTTCAGTAGAATATTTCAGACATAAAATTAGAATTTAATTAATTACAATTAATTTTTAATTAAATAATTACCCCGTGGAGTAATTTAATTATTAAAATTCTTTATAATTTCAAAAATTCTAAAAGTTTTAGGGAATTATCTTTAAGACATTAGGAACTTTCCCTAATTTTTCCAAGGTTAGAAAAACTCCCTAAGACTCAATTTCCTAATTTCTATCAAACTTTCTAATTATTTTTAAAAATAATTATAAAAATTGAAGAAATTGGAAATTAAAATTAGAAATGGTTAGAAAACTTAAAGTGGTATTTTTGAATTCTAAAATGACAATTTTTTAGCCATTTACAAATTTAAAAATGACATTTCATCTCTAGGGTCAAAAATTGTAAAACTAAAAATTACATATTTAACCCTAAATTTCTTTAGGCTTGGACGCAAGCCTTTAGTGACATGTAGGGTTAGCCAAACCCTGATCTTTAGACCTGAATGACATAGGGTCTAACCCTCTCCTTAAAGACCATTGAGTCTAACCACATAGACTCAAAATGACAAAAAATTCAAGTCTAGTCAACCTAGACTTAATCTGAATCCAGACTAAACTAAACAAAGACACTTAGGTTCCATCTAGGTGAATTTAAACATCTTAAATTCTAATTGGGTCTAAACTACATTTAGACCTAATTAAACCCTGGTTAAACTTTAACTACATTTGGTTTAACTTAACAAACCGAATTAGGTTTAAACCACATTTAGATCTAATTAAACCCCAATTAAACCATAACTAAATTAGGTTTAACTTAACAAATCTTAATTAAGTTTAAAATATATTTAGAACTAATTAAACCCTTGTTAAACCTTAACTACATTATGTTTAACTCAACAAATCTTGATCAGGCTTAAACTATATTTAGACCTAATTAAACCCTAGTTAAATCAATAGATCTTTATTACGTGTAAACTACATTTAGACTTAATTAAACCCTAGTTAAATTTTAAATACATTAGGTTTAACTCAACAAATCTTAATTAGGTCTAAACCATAATTATACCTAAATAAACCCTAATTAAACCTTAACTACATCAGGTTTAACTCAACAAACCCTAATTAGGTTTAAACTACATTTATACTTAATTAATTACATTAGGTTTAACTCAATAGATCTTAATTAGGTCTAAACCACATTTAGACGTAATTAAACCCTAGTTAAACCTTAACTAGTTTAGGTTTAACTCAACAAATCCTAACTAGGTCTAAACCACACTTAGACTTAATTAAGAACCTAGTCAAAACTTAACTACATTAGGTTTAACTCCATAAACCCTAATTAAGTCTAACCCACAGTTAGACATAATTAAACTCTGTTAAGCCTTAATCACATTAGGCTTAACACCATAAACCCTAATTAGGTCTAACCCCTAATTAGAATTAATTAATCAATTAAATCTTACTTACATTTGGTTTAATTAACCTTAAAACATGATTAGACTTAACCATAATTAAGTCTAATTAATCAATTAAATCTTACCTAAATTAGTTTTAATTAATCTTAAACCCTAATTTGACTTAACCCTAAATTAGTCTACTTAATCAATTAAATTATACCTAAATTAGGTTTAATTAACCATAAACCTTGATTAGACTTAACCCTAATTAAGTCTAATTAATCAATTAAGCCTTACTTAAATTAGGTTTAATTAACCATAAACCCTGATTAAACTTAACCCTAATTAAGTCTAATTAATCGAACCTTACTTAAATTAGGTTTAATTAACCTTAAATCATAATTAGACTTAACCCTAATTAAGTATAATTAATCAAGTAAACCTTATCTAAATTTGGTTTAATTAACCCTAATCCTTAATTAGACTTGACTCTAATTAAGTCTAATTAATAATTAAATCTTACCTAAATTAGATTTAATTAACGTTAAACTTTAATTAAACATAACCCTTAATATGTCTAATTAATCAATTAAACCTTACCTAAATTAGGTTTAATTACTACCAAACCCTAATTAGACTTAACCTTAAATAGTTTAATTAATCAATTAAAATTTACATAAATTAGGTTTAATTAACCTTAAACTTCAATCCAAACCTTAGATTCAACATATACTGAACCTAAATCAAACATTTAACTTTGGTTCAACTCAAATTGAACATAAATCAACATTAACTTTAGGTTCAACCAAAATTAAATCTAATTCAACTTCAAACTTAGGTTCAACCCAATTTGAACCCAAGTTTACCAAACATTAGGTTCAATCTAACTTGAACCTAACTCAATACAATCCCTTAAGTTCAACCAAACTTGAACTTAAGTTAATAGAAACCCTTAGGTTCAATCCAATTTGAACCTAAGTCAACTCAAACCCTTAGGCTCAACCCAACTTGGACCTAACCCAGCTCAAACCCTTATGTTCAGCCCAACTTGAACCCAACTCAATTCAAACTTCTTAGGTTCAACCCAACTTGAACTTGATCCAACTCAAACTCTTATGTTCAACTCAAGTAAACTTAAATCTTAGACTTTAAGTTCAACCTACATTGATCTTAAATCGACCCAACTCTAAGTCCTAACCATATTGTCTTGA
The DNA here is from genome assembly GCA_002079205.1 of Phalaenopsis hybrid cultivar. Taxonomy (NCBI): domain Eukaryota; kingdom Viridiplantae; phylum Streptophyta; class Magnoliopsida; order Asparagales; family Orchidaceae; genus Phalaenopsis; species Phalaenopsis hybrid cultivar. The sequence goes on from JXCR01147714.1 coordinate 160,158, forward strand.
GACTATTTCAGATCTTTGGTTCAATATTGAACCTAAATTAACCTTAGATCCTAATTACATTGGACCTAAAACAACTTAAGTCCTACCTAAATTAGACAAACCACTTTTAATCCTTAGGTTCTACTTACATTTAACCTAAAACATTTTAAGTCCTACATACATTAGACTTAAACCATTTCTAATCTTTAGGTTCTACCTACATTGAACCTAAAACATCTTAAGTCCTATCAACATTGGACTTAAACCATTTCAAACTTTAGGATCTACCTACATTGAACCTAAATCATTTTAAGTTCTAACGACATTGGACTTAAACCATATTAAATCTGTAGGTTCTACCTACATTGAACCTAAATCATTTTAAGTCCTACCTACATTGAACTTAAAACATATTAAATCTTTAGGTTCTACCTACATCATTTTAAATCCTACTTGAACCTAAAACATTTTAAGTCCTACCTACATTGGATTTAAAACCATTTTAATCCTTAGGTTCTTCCTACATTTAACCTAAAACATCTTAAGTTCTGTCCACATTGAACTTAAATCATTTCAAACTTTATGTTCAACCTACATTGAACCTAAATAATCTTCATAATTTAAGACCTATCCAAATTGAATGACATCAATTCTTTAAGTTTCACTGACATTAAACCTAAACCTTAGGTTTCAATTAAGCTCCTTCAGGTCTAATTGACATCAGGCTTAAACAAATGATATCATAAAAATCCAACTCACCGACCTAAAGGACATAACATTCACCTTAAAAGACATTAAAAAATTAAATTGAACTCTAATGAACAAATATTACCGATCACAACTTGAAGATCTGTGTTTAGATTTACAAAGATTTCTTGGACTACCGAATCTGTGGTTGCTGACAAGAATCTTTTGGTCCTGGTTTAAACACCTTTTGGTCTAAGTAAATCTGAATATTTTATGACCATAGGATGACAGAGCCATATACATCTTGACTGGGTCGTTTAGAAATTATTCAACCTATTAAATGACCAACTAAAACTGATAAATCTAAAGACATGATTTTGTGCTAATTGTGTTCTATTTTGCAGGTTTATTGGAGACATGAAAACAAAATTTTGCTTTAGATTTCCTTTGCATGGTATTTGGTGTGCTAACTCTATTTGGTAGGACAATATTCAGAAGCAGAATTTTAATACAACAAAACAAAAAAAAAGAAAACTAAACTAAATGAAATGACAAAACTAAACCACAAAAACAAAATAAAAACAAAAGGGCGCGACATGACAAAACAAAAAAAAAGAAAATGACATGACATGACATGAACAAAACAAAACAAAACCTTTAGGAAAGGAGCAGATTCTTAGAAATCTATTACCCTAGGAATAAAACATTTGATGTTTCTTTCCTTGACCTTGACATTTCTTAAGGGAACGAGCATTGACAAGAATCAGGAGTTTTCTCAGACAGCTTTAACTGTCTAAGATGTAATTAACTATAGGAGTTTGCTCCTTTAGGAGAATTAAGAACTCAAAATAGGTGATACACCTAAAATCTTTGGCTATTTATTTTTCATGTGGTTTTCCTTATACAGAAACTGTTTCTCTATAATGTTCAACATAATGAAAAATCCTTTCGACAATTCTTTTCTCATGTTCTCTATTTTTAGCCCTTTTCCTTCCTTCTCCTAGTTTCTTAAAATCTTGAAATCCTTGAAATTATTCAAGAGAATATGTTAATTAGAGATTAGGGAAAAAAAATAGATAAACAGAGTGGCAACTCCTTCAATCAAAAGAAATACATTATGACACGATGGGAATTGGCGGTTGCTGCGAATGACAAGTTCTGGGCGGCAAAAATAATTTTTACTAATATAAGTATAAAAAAACATGCTTAGGTTTGTTCTAACTCAAGCTTGTGTTTGTTCTAACTTCTTTACTCTAGAAAGACTTAATTGAAACCAATTTTTGATTAGGACCTCTCCTCAAGCTTCTCCTCACTTTTTTTTTTTGCATTTTCTTTTTTTTTTTTCAAGATCTTTTTGATCCATTATTTTATTTTTCTCTATTTTCCCTTTTTTTATATGAAGATTACTATATCTAGAGATTTATTTTTTTAAATACTTGAAAATAAAACTTCTAAGAATCCTTAATTTTTTAAATTATAATTCTTCCTACTAAAGATAGTTATTCATTTTTCCAAGTTCTCCACTAATTATCCTTAACTCTAGGTTCACCCTTTCCACTAAAAATATCAAATAAGTTTTCCTACTCTATTTCTATATTTAATATTTTAACATCGTTAAGGTGACTCCACATAACAATAAAAATTAGAAATAAAATAAAAATTTATTTGTAGTACTTTTGAAAACAAGTAAGGTTTAAATTTGAAAACATTTTCTTTTCCCTCCAAACTTAAGCTCAAACATGTGTAACAATGTAGTACAAAAATATGCGGAAGGGGAATATCACTTTTATAATTTACTACACATCCTACAAAAATATCAACAAATAACACTTGGTAGAATATTGCAGTAGAAAGTAAATCTAGCCTAAACATGCTTGACATAACACTATAAAAGAATTTTAAAAAGTAGAACATGTACAAAGTGAAGATTAAACAGGAACACATTTTAAACTTTATAAAGAAATTGTTGGATGCTAACAAGTTTAAAATATTGAGATAAGTTTTATCATCTCCAATGACTCATTAAACTTGACTCACAAACATAGACACAAAAACTCCGATGTTTAGACTCACAGATTCATAAACAAACAACAACTGAGGTTAATTTGATCTCCCTTCTACTCACATTTGCCCCTCCTTGCTTTTAATTTATAACGGAAGAAAATACACTAATAACATGGGTGTATTATAAAAATTTATATGGTTATCACCCATGGACCATAATTCCCTCATGTGTTGCCAATTTTAAGGTTAATCTAAGTCTATGGTATACACAATCTGGTAAATAAAAATAGTGCAGTTCATTTAGATGTTGTTCACTAAGTAAGTTCATGACCTTACTCAACGAAGACGAAGTCAGGTAAAGGAAGTAATATAGTTGACATGGAGTGGTTCAAGTCCAAACTCTACATGCTTTAAGGTAATGCTCATCTCTGGTTAAGAACTACGTCTCAACAGACTCATCAACCTACTACTATCAGAAATCATATACAAATCTAGTCATGATGAATGAATTATTTCACAACATTAATCCAATCCACTCTTACACATCAAACATGGATCAAAGTTTAACATCCCACTATTATCCAATCCAACATAACAATAATTACACTAAATAGATAACAAAAAAAACCATGGGTTGCCTCCCATGAAGCTCTTAGTCTAACATCGACGACCTGATGTATCCAATGTTTACCCTAGTTTCCCCAACATCACAATTTCATTCATTTTTTATGTATACCACGGAATATGTCATTCAATGATTTTAAATAACTCTTTCTTAGGTGATCTTTGATTGATTTCATCATTCAATTTAGGTTCTTCTTGTGATTGAGTTGAATCTGAAGATATAAGGACTTGTGGTGTAGAAGAATTCTCTAAATAGGTAAGATTTAAAATTGTATGGGGGTACTTTCATCTTAAGTTCATCAGATTTTTTAACATATGGAATTATAAGTTTACAATTTTCAACAATGCACATCATTTCACACCTCTCCAGAACATACATACAATCTTCTTTAAATAATGTTTTCAACTTATCATGAAAGTCCATTTTGATCTCATTCATTAACTTACTCTTAAAACTTTATTGGAAATGGTCTTTAATTAGATAATCAATTTCATCCATCCAAAAACAATCATCTTCTTTTCTCTCAGCTGGATATTTCATATCCTTTAACACATCAAAAGTGACTTCCTGGTCATTAATTTTCATAGTCAACTCTCCTTTTTGCACGTCTATCATAGCTTGTCCATTAACAAGAAAAATTCTCCTCAAAATAATTGGATTTTATTATCTTCCTCCATATCTAATACAATAAAGTTTATAGGAAAGATAAATTTATCCACTTTAATAAGCACGTCTTCTATAACCCCTTTTGGATGAATGATAGATCAATCAACTAACTGAAGGGTTACAGTAGTGGGAGAAATATCGTCTAAACCTAACCTTTTAAATATAGATAGAGGCATCACATTAATGCTCGCTCCTAAATCACAAAAAGCTTTTCCAAATAATCTTTCTCTAATTGCACAAGAATTGTTAAGCTACAAGGATCTTTAAGTTTACGAGGAAGCTCTTTCTAAAATATAGCGCTGCACTCCTCACTTAGTGCAACTACCTCGTAATCCCTAAATTTCCTTTTCTTGTTTAATATCTCCTTCATAAACTTTGCATAACTTAGCATCTATTCCAAAGCTTCAGTGAAAGAAATATTTATCGTTAACTTCTTAAGTACTTCCAAGAACTTCGAAAAAATTATTTATCCAACTCATGTCGTCTAAGTCTTTAAGGAAATGGAGGTCATGGTCTTTCTAAATTGATTTTAGTTGGAGATATTAATTTTTTGAAAACCTTAGAAACATGATCTTTAGGTCTTTTAGTTTCCATTGTTTATCTCACAACTTCTTTCTCTTTTCTAACCACATCCTCTATCTCTCTTCCACTTCTTAATTGGATAGCTTCTACTTGTTCATTTTATATTATCTTTAGGGTTAATCTCAGAGTTGCTAGGAAATGTTCCTTGGGGTCTATTGCTAAGTGAAATAGTAATTTGTTTTAGTTGATTCTTTATGTTTCTAATCGTAGCATTTTGACCTTCCAACTAGTTTCCCATTTGCAATACCACATCTTCTATAGACATATTCTTATACTCAAATTGTTGATCATTGTTAGAGTCGATGAATATGAAGGTATATAGTTTGTGTTCCCCTGATTATTTCAAATTTCATTAGGATTTTCATGATTATTTTCCCATTGTTGGTTTCCACCCCCAGTAGTATGATACCTTTTAAAATTATTATGGTTCTTTCAACTTGGGTTGTAAAAGTTAGAATACAGGTTGTTTATGGTATTTAAAGTTTCATATGATAAGATAGAATCAATTATATGCCCTAATAAACTTTCCTCACTTACTAGAGTGAATTGAGGCCGGTTCATTCCAAATTAGTCTAACTTCCTTTGTATTACAACAACATAAGATGCAAGAATTACAATCACATCTTTATCATGAACACTGGATATCTTTTAGGGTTTACCCTTTCAGAGGGCCATTGAAATTCATTTGTAGCCATTTCTTCAATTAATGCATATGCTTCATAAAATGGTTTTGACATTAATGATCTACTGGTGGCAGCGTCAATTTTAGACCTAAGGGATCCTACTAACCCTTTGTAAAAAGTTTAAATGATTAACCAGACGAGAAGAACATGGTGGGGACACATTCTTAGGAGTTCCTTAAATCTTTCTCAGGCTTCGTACATTGATTGCCATTTATACTGAAAAAATGAGATAATATCATTCCTAAGTTTAGTAGTTATTGATGGTAGACAAATACTTAGCTAGGAATTTTTAAGTTAACTCCTCCCAATTTTTAATAAAGCCAGGTGCTAATGAGTATAACCACATGTTATCCTTATCCCTTAGTGAGAAAGGAAAAAGCCTTAATCTAATAGTATCGTTTGATATGCCCTTATAACGAAATGTAGCACAATGTTCTAGAAAACTTGATAAATGTAAATAGAGTTCCTCCGAAGGAGTTCCCCAAACTGGTTGTTCTACAACAGTTGGATAATCGCTAAATTTAATTCAAATGAGTCAGCTTATATGACAGGGGTTTTTATATTTTAATGAATCTCATATGTCGTAGGATTTACATTTTCACTCAAAAATTTATGATGATTTTCCAAGTTATTATTTTGAATGCTTTCCATCTCCATTTCTAGTTTTCAAGTCCTTTCTATTTTTTTTGCTTTTTTTCCTTTTTTCTAACTCGGGATCATAAAACACAAGTCCTGCTGATCCCTTATTTCTCATATGCAAAACAAAAATAATACATTAAAAATAAACAAATAAAACAAAAAATATATTTAACACAACAAAAATTTTCACAAACACCTTGTTTTTCACACAAATAATTTTTTCACAAAACTTTTTATTACAAAAAGAAATACTTTTCACACAAATTTTTTTTTGACACTATAATATTCCATGTCTAAGCCATATTACTTCAACTAAAATTCTCTTAAAAGTCAAGATCAACCATTGCGATCCCAGGAAACGACGCAAAAAACTTGATCCCGTTATTTTTAATATGTAAGGATTTATGAAGTTCACACCACTACTTGAAGATTTTAATTCATGACAATGGTGCCGAAAACTTTATCCCAAATAAAGTAAGATTTCAATTATATCTTAAAATAGTAGGGATTTTACGTAAGTATACATATTGTTATCAAGTAATCTAAGGCTTTTTGATCAAACACCGCATATCGATCCCACAGAGATTGAGGTTAATCACGATGGCTTGCATGAGAAGTTCTTGTGTAGAATAACATGCCCTAGCTTAGAAGGTTGATAAGGTTTGGTTTTGATTATATCCTACAATTATCACTACAATACTACATCCACTCCTAAACTAAAATACTTAGTTAAAATTAGAAAGTGAAGTATCCTTCCTCATGTAATGAAATTAGTGACATGTGTAAAAGTAAAACAAGTAGTGAGAGAGATTATGACAAAGAGGAGCAATTATATTCTTTACCCTCGGTTAAGTAATATAAAGAACATTTGCTAATTTATAATTTAATATTCATAAAGACTGGTTAGGCTGGAGAGATGCTAGCTCTCACTCTAGAGTTCCCTCATCCCCTCACCTACAGGCTAACATCTAGTATTAGGACCCAAAACTAAGAACCAAATTGGGGGCTTTAGCCTGTCACTTTAAAGTTCTCTAATTCTACAGCCATCAAAGATTGTTTCCCTATTTCTTTGCACTCAATTGTATGGACTACATTCTCATCCATACAATCTCATGTGATTCTACCACAGTTGATTGAGACAACACCATCACGGATTTTACATGTTCTCACAACATATTTTAACATGTAAGTTGATCCAGTTTACATGTAAATGAAAAAAAAAATTTAAAAAATCACTATATATTCTCACTCTACTTAATTATATATTCTACACATGTATACTGAGGGAAGACTAAAGAAAACTACTCACTATACATGGAGAAACAACAAGAACTTTTCATTGAACAAGATTTTGAAACCATACAAATAAAGAACTAGATTAAAATAAAAAATACAATGAAAATACTTATCTTTGATGGAAATCAAGCTCTCCTTGTAAATAAAAAACCATCTCCTTACAATCCTCTCCAAGAACAAAGTGAAAAGAAAAGAAGAAATCTCTCACTCTCTCTCTATCTCTCTCACCTTGTCGCCCCACTCGGGGCTCTCGTCCAAGCCTTCTTCTTCTTATCACAACCTTCTTCTCAATTTTCAATTAGTTCAATAGAGATTTTTAAACATTTCAAATCCTCATTTATAATTTCCCAAGAGGTTCTTAAGTATCTCTTCAAAAGTGTCCACATTCACTGTATCTTCCAAATGGTGCCTCAAGTGCCTCTTCAAATGTAATTAAAAACCTCATTATAACCACCAAAATTCATTCTCTAAAGTCTTGTTTATCATTTCCAATGAATTTCCTAAGAGAGACAAGAAGCACCACTTCAAAAATCATTTAAATCTGATGTATATTCTAGAAGATATGTTGAAAATCATCTCTAGTGCTTAAGCACAGATTTTGGGGGCTTAAGCACCATCCACTCTATCCATTGGTTCATAAGTTCCATGTTTGGGTACTTAAGCTCTGGACATAGGCACTTAAGTTCCCGGTTTCAGCCTCCATGGCTCTGGTGTGCCCTAGTTCAACCCGATTTGCTCCGTTTTGATCCATTTTTATTCCTTTTGCTCCAATCACTCACCATTCTTTAATTTGATGTACCTACAACCAAAAAAATAAGAAAACATACCTTTAAAGTGCAACTTCATTATTAAATATAACATTAAAATAGTATATTTTTAGGCACATCAATAAGCAATTTACAAAATTCTTAGAAATATTGAGTAAATTAACAATAAACATTCCATTTGATAAAGCCCTAGAACAAATGTCAAACTATATGAAGTTCTTGAAGGATATACTTAATAAAAAGAGGAATTATACATGTAATGAGACTGTCGCACTTAGTGAGGAGTGTAACGCCATAATTCAAAAAAAGCTTCCTGAAAAATTTAAAGATCCTGGTAGTTTTACCATTCCTTATGCTATTGACGAAATATTTTTTGGAAATTCTTTATGTGATTTAGGGGCCAGTATTAATCTTATGCCTCTATCAATTTTTAGAAGATTGGGTTTAGGAGTAATTTCACCTACCACTAGAACTTTTTAGTTAGCTGATCGTTCAATTATCTATCCTGAAGGAGTTATAGAAGATGTTTTGGTGAAAGTTGATAAATTTATCTTTTTTGTAGATTTGATTGAATTAGATATGGAGGAAGATAAAAAAATTCCAATCATTTTAGGGAGATCATTTCTTCAACTAGAAGAGCTTTAATAGATGTGTAAAAAGAAGAGTTAACATTGAGAGTTAGTGATCAAGAAGTTACATTTAATTTCTCAAAATCAATGAGATACCTAAGAAAAGGAAGAGCTGAAGAAGAACAATTGGAGTATGAAGATGAGGATATAATTCAAGATAAATCTATGGAATTGGGTAACAAAGAATTGGATTATGTTCAAAAACAATATGAATTGTTAGATCCTATAGATAATAATAGAAATTTGTTTTTTTTTTAATTTTGAAACCTCCTAAACTAGAAATGAAAACACTTCCTACACATTTAAAATACATATTTTAGGAGATTTATCTAGATTACATGTTATCATATCCTCATACTTAACTAAAACACAAGAAAAAAAGTTGCTGGAAACTTTAAGAGGATATAAAAAAGTTTTTGGATGGACATTAGCTGATATCAAAGGAGTCTATCCTTCAATTTTTATGCATAGAATTCAATTGGAAGAACATCATGAACCAAAAGCTAGTCTTCAAAGGAGATTAAACCCTATGATGAAAGAAGTTGTTAAGAAAGAAAATTTAAAATGGTTAAATGCTGGAAAAAATTATACTATTTCACGTAGTGCTTAAGTAAGTCTAATTCATTGCGTTTCTAAAGAAGGGGGTGTAACTGTTGTGATAAATGAGAATAGGGAATTAATAACAACAAGAAAAGTTACTAGATGATGAATCTGCATTGATTATCAAAAATTAAATTCGACCACTAGGAAAGATCACTTTCTTTTACCCTTTCTGGATCAAAAGTTATATATACTAGCTGGGCACAAATATTTTTGCTTTTTAGATGAATATACCGACTATCAACAAATACATATTACTCTTGAGAATTAAGAGAAGACAACATTTACTAGTCCTTATGGTACTTTTGCTTTTCAATGAATGCCCTTTGGTTTATGTAAAGCACTTGCAACATTTTAAGGATGTATGATGTCAATTTTTAGTGATTTAATTGAAAAATGGATAGAAGTCATTATGGATGATTATTCTATGTTTAGACCTTCATTTGAAACATGTTTAATTCATTTAGAGAAAGTTCTAGAATGATGTGAAAAGATGAATTTAGTATTAAACTGAGAAAAATGTCAATTCATGGTTGCAAGAAGAATTGTACTTGAGCATAAAATTTCATAAAATGACATGGAAGTAGATCCGACAAAAAATCAAGTTATACCTAGCCTACCTCCACCTACTACTATAAGATGAGTTAGAAGTTTTTTTAGACATGCTAGTTTTTACAGGTGATATATAAAAGATTTTTCAAAAAACACAAAGCCTTTATGCCAACTTTTGGAAAAAGATACAAAATTGGATTTTAATCAAGTATGTCATTAATGCCTTTGAAACTTTAAAGCAAAAATTAATGACTGCCCCTATAATTTTTTCACTTGATTTGGAGAAACCATTCGAGCTAATCTGTGATGTAAGTGATTATGCAATTGGAGTTGTTTTAGTACAGAGATATGAAAAAAAAATTAAAGTTATATATTATGCTAGTAAACTCTAAATGATGCTCAAATTAATTATAGCACTATTGAAAGAGAGTTATTAGCAGTTATTTATGCTTTTGATAAGTATAAGTCATGTCTGATTGGAGCTAAATGTTTTGTGCATACATACAACTCTGATATAAAATATTTGATACAAAAGAATGATGTGAATCTAAGATTAATTAGATGGGAACTTCTGATGCAAGAATTTGATTTTGTGGTAGTAGATAGGAAGAGATCTGATAATCAAATAGCTGATCATTTATCTAGGCTGGAACATGAAGAAAAATTTGATCTTGAAAGATAAATTAAAGAAACTTTTCTTGATGAAAAACTTTATACTGTTAAAGAATGGGAAATATCATGGTACACTGATATTGTGAACTATATTGTTAGTGGTGTTTTACAATATAAATCGACGAAGCCACAAGAGAGAAAATTTATTTATAATGCAAAATTTTGTTTTAGTGATAACCCATATTTATAAAAATAATGTAAAGATTTAGTTATGTGACGATGTGTGCCTTATGAAAANTGAAGCCACAAGAGAGAAAATTTACTTACGATGCAAAATTTTATTTTAGTGATAACCCATATTTATAAAAATAATGTAAAGATTTAGTTATGTGACGATGTGTGCCTTATGAAAAAATTGAAGAAATTATCCAAAAATGTCATGATTCTAAATTTGGGGTCATTTTGGAATTGATAGAACTGTTCATAAAATTTTACAATATGGATTTTATTGGCCTACTCCATTTAGAGATGTTATTATATATTCAATATCATGTGATTGATGTTAGTGAGTAGGCAATATTTCAAGAAATGAAATGGCCGTGAATTTTACTTTGAAAGTTGAAATTTTTTATGTTTGGGGATTATATTTTATGGGACCATTTATACCTTCATTGGAAATATATATATATATATATATATAT
>JXCR01147714.1:180747-196488 GCA_002079205.1 Phalaenopsis hybrid cultivar
TTTATTGTAGATTGAATCTTGTTGCGGGCACAAAAGAGTTGGAACATAGTGATATTTTTGCAGGTATCCTTGTCTCTTTGTATATGCAGAATTACTGGTATTTGTCAATTACAATGAAAAGAAATATTTGTTTTTTTCTGAAGGGCATTTACATACATGCCACCCATTTCCTGTGCATTTAAGTAACCAACACCTAAAATTGCTTTTTGCATTTATTCTCATGAATTTTTATATGTAATATTTAAAATTTGATATTTATAATTATAACATCTAAAAAGTGCTTTTTTACTTCTAAAAAACCTGTAAAGTCATATTTTTTATTAGATGTTAGGATTTTGTGCTATGAATTTAAATATTGAAGTTTAGGTGTCAGAAATAAACAGACATAATAATTTTGTAACATGCATGTAATTTTGACTCAAACAAAATTTGTATGGATTATGTATGTATGTATGTATGTGTGTATGTATGTATATATGTCACAGTTGGGCACTACTATCACTATATATATATATGTCTTCAACTGGGTATCGACAGCAGCGGAGGAAAAAGGTATGGCAGGGGTCGAAAACAGNACTCAAATGTTTCATATCACTTAAAAAGTATCATGATTTTAGCTTTTAAAATGTTAAATACAACATTTCATGCATGAACAAAGTGGTATGTATGTTAAAATTAAAAGTTTAAGTGTTAAAAATGTAAATACATAGGGATTGAGATGTATTTATGCAAATCTTCCATTTTCATCTAAATGCTTGGCATTAGCGAAAACTTTATAAGTAATTTAGGTTAGTATCATTGGAGCTTTGAAAAAGAAGAAGAAGAAGAATCTGTCATATATGGTGAAAATGGGTTGAGTTCAAATGTACCAACTTTAATTTGTCTTTGAACATTTGTTTATTGGAAAATTTGCGTTGGTACCACATAATTCTCATGAATTTTTATATGTAATATTTAAAATTTGATATTTATAATTATAACATCTAAAAAGTGCTTTTTTACTTCTAAAAAACCTGTAAAGTCATATTTTTTATTAGATGTTAGGATTTTGTGCTATGAATTTAAATATTGAAGTTTAGGTGTCAGAAATATAAAGACATAATATTTTTGTAATATGCTTTTGACTCAAACAAAACTTGTATGGATTATGTATGTATGTATACATGTCACAGTTGGACACTACTGTCACTAAATGCATGTGTATATATATATATATATGTCTTCAACTGGGTATCGACAGCAGCGGAGGAAAAAGGTATGGCAGGGGTCGAAAACAGTAGGAAGGCGTCGCAGGAGGAGGTGCAACACCGGAAGGCTTTCGGTTTGGCGGCAAAGGATTCATCTGGCGTGCTCTCCCCCTTCACTTTCTCCAGAAGGAACAATGGCGATGATGATGTTACCATAAAGATATTGTATNGACGAGTTCTTTGTACCCTATCAAAGCTTATGATAAACATCCAAATCAACCCGAAAAACTCATAGGCTAGTTACAAGAACTCAAAACTTGTCAAAACAAATTTGAATCAAACCCATTCTCAAGCCTTTTTAGGCCAATTTTATATATTGTAAAACTTCTTAAAGAAATTTAAACTTAAATTATTTTATTAGTTATTTATACTTTTTATAAGAATATGCTTCAATAAAAATGTTTGCTTGGCTTGAGGAGAATGGCATATGCATTTAAATTTTTGATCTTATTCTTATAACCACATATGTACATAAAAAAGGATCCATTATGTGTACTTGAATTATTATTCATNATGGGTGAGTTTAATTTGATTTTTGTGCAATATGGAGGTATGGAGAGTTCTATCCTGTCTCCGACAAGGAATTGAGCTAAAAAATTGAACTCCGACGAGGGAAATAAGGGCAAGGAAGTGGTTGGGTTGCACTGAGGAGGTCTTAAAGGGCTATGGGAGAAATTTAGAGGGGTCTCCTTGAGAAAATTCCAGCACCTTTATATTGGCAATGAAGGTGCCATTTTATAGGCATGACCAGAGAGGGGAGCTCAGGGCTTGGTCATGGGTGTAAAATGGTACTTAGGTGGAGGGCTGAGGAGCCCTCAAGAACCATTGGGATGAGGTGGCCNGTGGGTGAGTTTAATTTGATTTTTGTGCAATATGGAGGTATGGAAAGTTCTATCCTGTCTCCGACAAAGAATTGAGCTAAAAAATTGAACTCCGACAAGGGAAATTAGGGCAAGGAAGTGGTTGGGTTGCACTGAGGAGGTCTTAAAGGGCTATGGGAGCAATTTAGAGGGGTCTCCTTGAGAAAATTCCAGCACCTTTATATTGGCAATGAAGGGGCCATTTTATAGGCATGACCGGAGAGGGGAGCTCAGGGCCTGGTCATGGGTGTAAAATGGTACTTAGGTGGAGGGCTGAGGAGCCCTCAAGAACCATTGGGATGAGGTGGCCTCTATGGTTAAGATTGGGTTTGATTCAAGGGTGGTGGCTCTTGGTTTGGCCATTTCCTGGCCATCAAGGTGGTTGGCCAGCTAGGGAGTGGTCACCTCTTGGCTTAGGAAGGTCAGGGGGGTGGCTAATGATAATTAACTCCCTATGACAAAAAATGATGGACGTGATTTTGTGGTTAAGGCCTAAAAAAGGGAATCAATCCCATAATTTTGGGATCCATTGGTCAGTAGCATGCTTTAGTGGATTTGGGGTGGTTTAGCCTGGTCCTTAGGAGGAGCTTAGTGGCTGTGGAGTCACAANAACAAAAAATGATGGACGTGATTTTGTGGTTAAGGCCTAAAAAAGGGGATCAATCCCATAATTGTGGGATCCATTGGTCACTAGCATGCTTTAGTGGATTTGGGGTAGTTTAGCCTGGTCCTTAGAAGGAGCTTAGTGGCTGTGGAGTCACAAATTTGGTGACTTTAGGGTGGTTAGGCCAATTTTGGTGTATAGGTTCAATTTGGGTCCAAATGGCTAAAAATTGGGTTTGGGTTAGGCTATTCATGACTTTGAGCCCAAATAATTGATCAAAATTGTGTATATGATTGTAATGAAGAGTTTTGGTGAAGGATTGAAATGATTTTGTGTTCAATTGGGGTTGAAAGATTTTGGAAATTTGGTCACTTTGGGCATGTTGGGCTAGACTTGAGTCTAGATTGGGCTAAGCTTGAGAAAAGTCCAAATTTATTGTTGAAAATTATCAAAAATAATGTCATGAAGAGTTTTCAACATAAATTGGGTGCCAATTTTGGGGCCAAGGCATTCAATTTGGTGNTGAAGGAGTTGGTCAGGTAGAAACACTAACAATTTGAGATTCAGCTCCCTTAATGGCTAAGTGATTTGCTGGTCCATTCCCTTCCCTGTAAATGAATGAGAAATAAACCCTCATCTCCCTGAGTAAGTGCTTCATCTGAATAATCCATTGTTGTATATGCCAAGCGGAGGTGTTTCTGCCTATCATGTAGTCTAATAGCTGAGAAGAATCTACTTCAACTTGTAAGAGATTCCAATTGTTTAGTCTAACCAGCTTTAGAGCCCAAAACAAAGCCACTGTTTAGCTTCCATTGCATCCTCAATCATAATTGGTGATTGAAAGTAAAGCAAGCAAATTCCTTGATGGTCTCTGAATACTCCTCCTATACCAGCCCTCTCAGGAGAGAAGCTCCCATCTGTATTTATTTTGATGAAAGGGTACAAAGATTTACTCCACACAACCTTAAGGACTTTGAAACTTTTCTAGCCAGCAGTTCTGCAGATATTCAGAAAGTTGGGGAAGCATTTCCATTGAATAAGTTTTCTAATGAATGCCAAGTAGTTAGATACCACCTTTCCAGTAACAACAGGCTGATCTTCATGCTTAGCCTGATTTCTTGCAGCCCACAGAAACCAAGCAGTGATGAAAGTATGGGACCCAATTTAAGTTCATGCCATCCACTCCAGCAATCTAGAAGGATTTTCCACTCCAGATTCGTTGTATTGATGTGTAAATGTGTTTGCAGGGCCTGCCATACAAACTAGGAGAAGTTACAAGAGAAGAACAGGTGACCAGCAGATTCCATATCATTTCTGCACAGATGACACATGGAGGGACCTCTTAGTCCCTTTAGTTTAAGGATATCATCTATTGGTAGTAAATTGTTAAGCACTATCCAAGAGAAAAATGACATGGAAGGGGTTAAGAACTTGTTCCACAAGCACGCACTCCGTGGCACCTTTTCCCTGTGGTACAACTTGTCATATATGGCTTTGGTCAGGCTTTGATTAAAGCATGAAGTAAAAGCCATCTTATCTTTTTTTGTTTCTGTCAAACTGTATCATGGTAACCTATGCCACTGAAGTTTCAGTAACGATGGTCTTCAGTATTGCTTCTGACCTGGAGTTCTCCTGCCAACAATCTTTCACCATGAGGTTACTATCATAGATCTCAGGCATGGGGTCCAGGAATTCTTCTGGGCACCATCTGTCTCGCTAAAATTGAAGGTTTCCTTGACCCAGCTCCCATAAGTACAGCTTTTCAGTAGTTTCTCTCACCTTGAGCATATTACTCCATGTTTTAGAATCCCCCAACCTCCTTGAAATCAAATTGGGATGAGCAAATCTGCAGTATTTAACAAACATTAACTGTGTCAAAGCGT
Source organism: Phalaenopsis hybrid cultivar (assembly GCA_002079205.1). Classification (NCBI taxonomy): domain Eukaryota; kingdom Viridiplantae; phylum Streptophyta; class Magnoliopsida; order Asparagales; family Orchidaceae; genus Phalaenopsis; species Phalaenopsis hybrid cultivar. The sequence goes on from JXCR01147714.1 coordinate 185,342, forward strand.
GTCTTGTTGTCTTAATCTCAGCCATAGCCTACACACACTAATTTGCTGGATCTGCTGAAGCCCCTTAAAACCCAGACCTCCAGCTGAAAAAGGTCTGGCCACTTTCTTCCAACTGGCCCAAATCATCTGTTTTTTCTACCCAACCAAAGGAATATGTTAAATGTACTTTCTAGTAAAAGCTGAGTGTTTTTCTTCATTGCTGCCTTTGTAGTATATACATAAGGAAGGTAGTGAGGATGCTTTTAAATAGTGTTATTCTGCCAGCATTGGATAAGAAGGAATTGGTACAACAATGTAATTAGGAGTTAGTTTTATCTACTACCTGATCAAAATGATTTAGTTTGGTCATTCCCTTAATTAATTGTACCCCCAGATATTTGAAAGGAGTTGACATAGAAGTGAAACCTATTAGATCAAGGATTCATTGTTTGCTGCGGGGGAGAGAACTTGTTTGCTGAAGTGAAATTAGCATTTATCTTTATTAAATAATAGCCCTGATGATTTTTGGAACTTCTGCAAGCAAGCATGTATCATCTTGACAGCAGCCTTGTTGGCTCTAGAGAAAATTATGATGCCAGCAGCATACACCAAGTGACTAATATCCAATCCTGATTTATGGTGATACTTATTGTAACTCTTTCTGTGGTTGGGTCTATCAATCAGTCTGGATAGGTAGTCCAAAGCTAGTATAAAGATGGTTGGAGATAGGGGGTCACCTTGTTTAAGACCTCTAAATGCTTTAAAGAAACCATGTGCACTGTCATCAATGAATACATAATTTACATTCCATTCAAGCCATCAATTGATGATTCTCTAGAGAATCCCCTTGCCATTAGTATCCCTAGCACAAACTCACAATGAATCATGTCATAAGCCTTCTTTAAGTCTAGTTTGTAGATCATGTTCCCTCCCCAACAAGGTTTTTCTAAATCCTGAAGCAGTTCTTGTGTCAACAATACACTATCTCCAATGCTCCTCTCATTCATAAATGCTGCTTGCTTTGAGCTTATGATATGCTACAATTGAGGCTGGAGTCTCCTCACCAAAATTTTGCTTATAATTTTACTTACAACATTAGTTAGGCTGATTGTTCAGAAGTGTTTTCATTGTTCCTTGAAGTTAGATTTAGGGATAAAAACAATAGTGACAGCACTAGGTAATTCATGCCCCTGTAAAAAACACTGAATAACTGTGATTACATCCTCCTTTATGATTTTCCAGACCTTTTTATAGAATTCAAATGTGAATCCATCAGGGCCTGCAGTTTTAGAACTATCAATAGATAAAAGGGCATGTTTAATTTCCTCTTCTCCAAGAACTTCTGCAAGATTAATACAAGCAGTGGATACATGGTTAGAAGCAAATAAATTTTGGTCAATCTGCACTCTAGGATTAGTTGAGCATTGCATGAGTTGCTGACAGTTGGCTACTACACATTCTTCAATTTCAGTTGTATCTTTTAACTAGTTACCTTGATTATCCTTAATAGAGTGGATAGTATTACATTTTATTTGGTATTTGATGCAAGCATGATAGAACTTTGTATTCCTATCACCATCAGTAAATTTGATTCTGGAAGCCTTCTGCTTGAGGAATTGCTCCTGCCAGGCCATAACAGTTAGTGACCTTTCATTTGCTTCCAGGAGGGAGGTCTCATCTACCCGTCCAAGGATTGAAGCATTCTCCACTGCCTTTAGTCTCTTTCCAGCAAGATTGGTACACCCAACATATACAATGGTTGCATTTCCTTCCATGCCAGCCATATTAAAAGAAACGTGAAAGAAATTGAGCGTGGTTCAGCTGGATGACACAATCCAACTCAGCTCTACAGAAAATCTAAATCTTATTGTTCAGATTAGGAAATAAAGCAAATCCAGGGAAGGACTTGAGAAATTTGAGAGGATTGTGATGAACCAAAGGTTCCAATATTGCCAAGAACCAAAGTTTATACTTTTTATTAAGATATTTTAGCCTTTTTAGAGAAAATGGGTGGATAATCCTAGGGCTGTCAATTTGGCTCGTTGTTCGCGAACAACTCGTGTTCGGCTCGTTAAGCAGCTCGTGTTCGGCTNGTTCCTATAAATTATAATATATAAAAAAATATTAAGAATATTATATTACTAATTTACTATAACTTATATAAATATTATATATGTATAGGATATTAGTTTTGGGGTGCGGATGTCTTTCGCTCTTGAGCTCCTCATCTCAAAATCGCTCCTCCTCTCAAAATCGCGGAAGTCTCCTCCTCTGATCCTCTCAAAATCGCGGAAGGCTCTCTGGTTTCTTGTTCTTCTGCTTATATCTACATCTATTTCTCCTCGGATAGTCAGCGTTGGCTCGACTGTTCGGTTTTCTTGCTTGGTTGCTCGATATTCTTCCTTGGTTGTTTGTTTACTTATAGAGGTACCTCTTACCTTAAATTTTCTTAAATTTCTCTTAGGTTTACTTAGATTTTTTGAGTGAAACCCAGTCTTTTAGGGTTCTGGCAGTGAAATCTCGCATATTGAATTTAGATCTGATTTTTTATGGATGCGATCTGATATAAGGGTTGTTGAAAACTTAAAAAAATATGATCTCTACTTCTCTTTCTCGGTAGTGTTGGTTCNTGACCAAAGGGTAAAGAATAGGTATGCTTCTATTTGGCACAATATAATTTGAACTAATTCACTTTATCCATTCAATATAATTTTTTGACAAGGAGAATGATGCTTTCTTATATATTGAATATCACATTCGTACCTTCATTAGCATATTTAGTTATTTAATAATAATTAAAATTACATATTTATTTCAATTGCCTATTAGTGACAGATAAGCAAATTGAACTTCGTTGTTTTGATTAAAGTATTACTTTTCTAAAATCTTAGTTCATAGTTCTAAACTTACTCCCAGTGGGATCGATATCTAGGACTCCATTAGAGCCCTAAGCAATATGTATACTTGCATTGATAATTTTCTCACTTTGCAGTCAGTTCTAAGTGTCCTATAAAAATTAGGAAAATGTACTTCTACCTTGGAAGCCTTTGGACCCAACTGAGAGATTCCCAGCTTTTGAAGGAAAGAATGATGGCCATTATAGTAGATCAATCATCTCAGAAAAAAATTGGGAAAAGGTACTGCTACCTTGGAAGGCTTTGGATCCAACTGAGAGATTCTCAGTTTTTGAAGATGAAAATGACATGGCAATTATAGTACTAGCTTTTGAAGATGAAAATGACATGGCCATTATAGTAGATCAATCATCTCAGAATTCACTGCTCCTTTGGACCCAACTAAGAGATTCCCAATTTTTGAAGATGAAAATGACATGGCCATTATAGTAGATCAAGCATCTCAGAATTCACTGCCAGTTCAAACCCTCAGTTCCAGATATCATGATAGTTGATCAATCATCTCAGAATTCACTGCCAGTTCAACCCTTAGTTCCGGATAAGTCTTTGGTGATCCTGCACCGAATCAAGAAATTGGAAAATAAATCATCTCAGAATTCACTGCCAGTTCAACCCTTAATTCCTGATAAGTCTCTGGTGATCCTGAAAAATTGGGAAAAGGTACTGCTACCTTGGAAGGCTTTGGATCCAACTGAGAGATTCTCAGTTTTTGAAGATGAAAATGACATGGCAATTATAGTACTAGCTTTTGAAGATGAAAATGACATGGCCATTATAGTAGATCAATCATCTCAGAATTCACTGCTCCTTTGGACCCAACTAAGAGATTCCCAATTTTTGAAGATGAAAATGACATGGCCATTATAGTAGATCAAGCATCTCAGAATTCACTGCCAGTTCAAACCCTTAGTCCCTGATAAGTCTTTGGTGATCTTGCGTAGAATTAAGAAATTGGAGAAGAAGGTACAAAATGTCATGAATGTAATTAATAATATCTTTGATTTCTTCGATCATCTTGACTGGAGGATGAAAGAATATTTTGATCATTTTGGACATTTAGAAGATAGTATGATATGACTTATGAGGAGGATGAAATCAATAGAAGAGGATTCCACTGAAGAATTTCCATTCCGACCCTTCTGCAACCACTTCGATCATGTGCAATCAATGAGTGATCTCAGAGGAGAATCGAGTACCGAATCTGAAGAATAGTAGATTTATATTACTACCTATCTGTCTATCTATGTATTTTAATTTGAACTATGTAATTTGTTTTGCTTTAGAATTATGTTTTTAGATCTCTGTATAGTTGAGACTAAGCATAGGATGTTTTGTTTTCAGTGTTTTGAGTAATGTGGCTTGGATTGCGATGTTGAATTAATGTGTTGAGGTTGAGAAAATACCAGACTTAGATGTGTTATGTAACGTATATTGTACCCCTTGGAATTTATATATATAAGTGATGTTTTGTGTTGTGAAAGTTTATTTGTGATAAGTACATCATTTAGTCACTTAAAATTATGTTTATAATGATTAAACGAATGTTGTTTGGGCTTGGAATTTATCAAAATCGCAAAAATCTGGAAGTTGGACAAAATCAATAGAGCCCGTCGACAGCGCCCTCGACGCCGCCGACGGTTGATTTTTCCCGAGACTTAGGATTTAATTCTAATAGAGTGCACTGACGGCGCCATAGACCCCGCCAACGGCGAGCTCGTGAGAAAACACCTTTAACCGCAATTTTGACCATTCAACCGCCACTATTCATCATCCCCTTCCTCCTAAAAACGTAATTTTTGACCTAGTGCTTGCGAAATCTTGGATTGGGAGGCAAGTTCAAGGCTTTTTTACACCTGATTTGATCATCTCCAGGTAAGAGCTTCACTCCAAGTTAAAAATATTTGATTTTCACCATGGATTTCTTCCACATTGAGGACACCCAAAAATTTTGAGAACGTAAAGAAAATATTGGGAAGAAATTTATGAATCTTAGTGTTGAACTCTTAGAATTACTATTGGAAGCCATTATTTGCATATTTGAAGTATATTTAAGAATTTTTTCTATAATTTGATTAGATTGAAATTGCTCCACGACAAAAGAGACGAATTGAGTTCAACAAGTCTCGCTTCGTCAATGTGATGGCTCAAACAAGATTTACTTCAGTATTTAAAGGAAAGAATTATATACAAGATCGAGTTTTTGAGAGCCCTAGTGGAGAAATTGAACGAGTTATTGCCGAGCGGATAAGGGAAAACTTTTGTTACACTACCAATAAAGCTGATGCAAATGTGATGAAGGAGTTCTACGCCAATGTAATCTATTTTGAAGATGGAATCGTTCAAGTACGTGGATTTCCTGTTGAATTTTCTGCCGCCCGCATCAACACCTTTTACGAAGTCCCAGACTCTTATAGATGCCACTATGAATCCTTTAGTACAATGGAAGACCCCCTGAATGATGTGATCAACTTTCTCACTATGGGAAAGGAACGTGGAAGATTAAACAATGAGAACGGGTAAATTTTTCTGCTTCCATGTTGAATGTCACCTCTAAGGCATGACACTATTTTATTTTTTCTACTCTTTTACCAACTTATCACCATAGTGAGGTAACTAGAGATAGAGCTATTCTGAATTTTTGTATTCAGAATAACAGANGTTAATAATTCAAACCTTCTATAAGGGATTAGTTGGATCTCTTAGATCTATTATGGATGCTGCTGTTGATTATTCATTGATGTCAAAATCATTTTGTGACGCGTGTGCTTTATATAAAAAGATAGCTACTAATAATTTTTTATGGCCTTATGAGAGGGTAAATCCTAAAAAATTAGCCAATATTCATGAATCTGATGCTTTTACAATGTTAGCAAATCAAGTTGTTACAATTTCAAGGAAGCTACACCAATTTGGAATGAATTTTTCTCAACCAATTTCAATGATTGAAGGGAATTCATTAGACCAAATGACAGATTCTCAAACATCAATAAAAACTTTGAATGTCATAAATAATAAGCCAAATAACCCATATTCAAACTATTATAACCTAGGTTGGAAAAACCATCATAACTTTAACTGGAATAATAAAAATTTGGGTTGCAATAATCAGTAATGGGGGAACAACCAAGTAAACCAATTGGGAAACTTGAACAACCAAGGTAATTGACCTAAGGAAAATATGTTGAGATTTTCATACTTATTTTTATACTGTTTTTGATGATATTGCACTTTAAAGAAAGATATTTTTGATGTTTTATTGCAGGAAATATGAATTAGGGTAATTGGAGCAAAAAGTTGCAAAAAAGAGCGAATTTGGAGCAAAAAAGACCAAAATGTGGAAATTTGAACTAGGTCGCCAACGACGCCCTCGACCCCGCTGACGGTGAGTTTTTCCCAAGGCTATAGAACAAAATTCTTCAGAAGTCCGCCGACGGCGCCCTCGAGGTCGAATTGATTTCTTCCTCTTTGCTACTTCGAAGAAGAATTATGTGTGATGTAAAGTAATGAAGAGATTCAGAGGAACTTTGAGGAGTGTTCTTGGGGAGAAATTAGAGATAAGTTATTTACTTGTTGTNACGAGCTTTTCCTGAGACTACACGACCAAATTTTCCAGAAGCCCGCCGACGGCGCCATCGAATGCTTAGGCAACTCTTAGGAAAGCTAATCCAAAACTTTAAAAGAACATTTTGGCCGAAAATAGAAGTGTGCTAGAGGCCTTGGAGGTTACCATTAGTGTATAGAATTTCTAATAGAGTGTAACAATTGTGAGGAATTCTTTGAGAGATTGTAAGAGTCGAGGGAAAGTGAGAGATTTTTTCCTCCTTACTATTTCGAAGAGAAATTTTGTGTGTTGTAAAGAAAGGAAGAGATTCAGAGGAACTTCGAGGAGTGTTCTTGGGGANAGGAATAATGAATTAGGGTCATTAGAGCAAAAAGATGCAAAAAGGAGTGAATTTGAAGCGAAAAGGACCAAAATGTGCAGAATTGAACTAGGGCGCCGACAATGCCATCGACCCCGCCGACGGCGAGATTTTCCCGAGACTCCAGAATTAATTCATGAAGAAGGTTCGTCGACGGCGCCTTCGATGCCATCGACGGAGAGCTCGGCGGTTATGCCCAACCAGGCTTTAGATAAGGCCAAATTTTGAAGGGATGCTTAAGCAACTCTTAAAAAAGCTCATCCACAACTTTAAAAGAAGATTTTGGCCAAAAATTGACAGGAGCTAGAAGGAAGAGAGAGTTCCTGGAAGTTAGAAAGGTTCTAATAGTGTGTAAAAATTGTGAGGAATTCTTCGGGAGATTGTAAGAGTGGAGGGAAAATGAGAGATTTCTTCCTCCTTGCTGCTTCAAAGAGGAATTTTGTGTGCTGTAAAGAAAGAAAGAGATTCAGAGGAACTTCAAGGAGTTTTCTTAGAGAGAAATTAGAGATAAGTTTATTTGCATGTTGTAGTTTGTATGACTTTGATTTTATATATGAATTCCGAGTTTTGTTGTGTTTTCCCCATTTGTAGTTTGTATGACTTTGATTTTATATATGAATTCTGAGTTTTGTTGTGTTTTCCTCATGATTCTGAGCAGTTTTCTCTGTCTTTCTCCTTGTCTCGGGATTTGTGAAATGGTGATTTGAATTGGTGAAGCCATGAAAATGTTTAAGAAATTGTGATGATCTTTCACTTTGATCTTAATTTATTTTCAATCTAGCTAATTGATTTGTTAAAATATGTTGAGTTTTACAACAAAAGTAAAGATTAAATCCAAGATTCAGGGAGGTCAAAGCCATTGGAAATTGGGTGCGAATGAATAGAGAAATAAAATTATCGGGTGTAGAATTAGAGATTTTATAATGACAGACTAAAACCCTCAATTCAGACTTATCGTTTGGGTGTTGAAGTGTAGATGTTAACCCTCAGGTGAGAGTAACATGGGAGCTCCGAAGTGAGAGTCGGTATCCTCCCAGCCTAGCCGCAGATTCAGTAAACAAGCGTAGGATNGAGTTTTACAACTAAAGTGAAAATTGCATCCAAGATTCAGGGAGTTCAAAGCCCTTGGAAGTTGGGTGCAAATAAATAGGGAAATAATTTATCGGGTGTAAAATTGGAGATTTTAGAGTGATAGACTAAAATCCCCAATTCGGTCCTATCGTTTGGGTGTCAAGATTCAGGGAGGTCAAAGCCCTTGGAAGTTGGGTGCAAATAAATAGGGAAATAAAATTAATCAGGGCATAGAATTGGAGATTTTAGAGTGACAGACTAAAATCCTCAATTCGGTCCTATCGGTTGGGTCAATTTAGTCCTATCGTTTTGTGTTGAAGTGTAGATGTTAGCCCTTAGTTGAGGGGAACGTGGGAGCTCCGAAGTGAGAGCCGGTATCCTCCCAGCCTAGCCGTAGNGCAAAGGGTAAAGAATAGGTATGCTCCCATTTGGCACAATACAATTTGAACTGATTCACTTTATCCAATCACTATAATTTATTGATAAGGAGAATGATGCTTTCTTATATATTCAATATCACATTAAAAACTTTATTAGTACAATTAGTTATTTAAGAGTTATTAAAATTACATATTTATTTCAATTGCCTATTAGTGCAGATAAGTAATTTGAATTATATTGTTGTTATTAAGTATTGCTTTTCTAAAATCCTAGTTCATGGTTCTAATATTACTCCCTGTGGGATCGATATCTAGGACTCCATTAGAGCCCTATTTTACTTGAGCGGTACATATACTTGCATTGATAAGTGTGACTTTACCATTATTGAATATTATATATATACATCTTTATCGAATCTATAACCATTATTAAGTTTTGGTGTCGTTGCTGAGGAATTAAATCTTTTAGCAGCAGTATTAAATAGTTATATTTTTACGATACGTATACTTGCGTTGATAAGTGTGATTTTACAATTATTGAATATTTTATACATCCATCTTTATCGAATCTATAACTGTTATTAAGTTTGTTGATAAGTGTGACTTCACAATTATTGAATATTTTATACATACATCTTTATCGAATCTATAACTGTTATTAAGTTTTTGATATTAAATACTTGTATTTTTAAGCATATATAAAGGAATTAAATCTTTTAGCAGCAGTATTAAATACTTGTATTTTTAAGCATATATAAAGTCGTTGTCACTAAACCCAATGAAATCAAAAATCAAATGCTTGATCAGAGGAGTGGAATTAGTGTTAACAAGAAATTGACATTTCTGTTGGTTAAAGGCCATACCTAAAGCATGTTGAAAGTGGAGGAGACATTTGTATATCTTCCTGATAGTATTTTTTGAAGCATTAAAGAAGATAATTATATCATCAACATAAGATAAATGGCTTATGATAATATTGGATCTATGATGATATGCCAGGTGAGGTGAGGTAGTAAATAGTTTATTCAGCTATCTAGAGAAATAATCCAGAGCTAGAATAAAGATTGTTGGAGACAATGGGTCCCCCTGCTTGATACCTTTGGAAGCATTAAAGAAGCTATGACATTTGTCATTAATCAGAATAGAATGAGCATTGCACTTCAGCCACCTGTGAATCAAACTGATGAAATCTTCATTAAAGCCTCTGATAGATAAAGTGTTAAGAACAAAGTCCAAGTTAATGGTATCATAGGCCTTGATTATATCAAGCTTGAAAATGGCATTTCCCCCTTAACATTTTTTATCCATATCTAATAGGAATTCCTGGGCAAGCAGAATATTGTCTGTAATGTTTCTCCCTTTAACAAATGCCACTTGCTTGTCACTGATGAGGTGCTGAAGGTGTGGCTGAAGCCTGAAAACAATAATCTTGCTAATCAATTTGGAGATCACATTAGTTAGGCTGATGGGCCTGTAGTCCCCCAGGTTTTTCTATTTTGATTCTTTGTTATTAAAGTAATGGTAGAAGTGCTGAAGTATCTATGGGGATCCACACCATGAAAGAAGTGTTGAACAACCTGTATAATATCTTGACTGGTTCTGCCCCAAGTGGCTTTATAAAAATAAAGGTATACCCATCTGGCCTAGCCGGTTTATGACCATCAATGGAGTCTAAGGCAAGCCTTATCTCATCCTTCAAAGAAATACTAGTAAGATTTAATCCCTGGACATACTGTTGACAGTCGAAAAAATTCTTAGCCTCAATTTGACTCCTGTCAGTTTGGGTACTGGTAAACAGATTCTAGAAATACTGAATAGCATCACAAGCAATTTCATCAACATTAGTCTGTTTCTTACCGCAAGGATTGGTGATGCTTAGAATCATGTTGCACTTCCTTCTATAATTGATACAGACATGATAATATCGAGTATTTCTATCTCCATTAATAAACTTAGAAACTGCTACCTTCTGCTTTAAAAAACATTCCTGGTAATTGATTTGTGTAAGAAGTCTCTCATTAGCTTAATGAACATCCAATTCATTATTTATCTCCGTCTGGAGTCCTTCTTCAAGTCTGTGGACTTTATTTTGAATAGCATCAAGTTGTTCATTGACATTGTCAAGCCTTTCCCACTTCCATTTTCTAAGATGAGAAGCTAATTTCTTTTGTAGTTTCCACAGTCTGATCCAAGGATTAGCCCAACTATCTGACTCCCAGGTTTTATCAATTTCCTGAAGAAACTCAAGATGTAAGGCCCACATGTTTTGAAATCTAAAAGGTATATGAATAAATTGTTGATGATAAAGGAGCTAGTGCATTGAATTTCAGATCTGACAAAAAGCCATATTTTATTATTTGAATTTGCATAGAAAATGAAGTTGGCAAAATTATTAGTAATATTTTTGGGATTTTCTGTAACCATGGGCTCAAGAATAGCAAAACACCAAATCTTATGAATTCTTATGAGATGTTTCAATCTTTTAAGAGAGGAGGGGTGAGCCACTCCTCTAATATTCCAACAAAAAAAGTTGATCATGAGAACCATTAATATTCTAGACAGGAATATTAATAATTGATATATGGATATTAAATAGAGGGCTAAGACCTTGATCTAGTTTGTCATCTATTGTAAGTAGAGGTTGAACCATTAGTGGTCTTGGCCTTCCCTTCATTTTTCTGAGATCATATTTCTTGTGAAGTTGCAGCACATCAGATATCTGTTTTTTCTTCTTTCTAGTTTTCTGAACTTGCCAATCATCTTCTAATGTCTTTTGTAACTCAGCAACAATAGTATCAACAATTTGTTTACCAGTCTCAGTAATGGGATGACTATTTTGAACATTTTGCCCTTTCCTTCCAAGTGAAGGAGAAGGGGGGGGG
>JXCR01147714.1:202301-310979 GCA_002079205.1 Phalaenopsis hybrid cultivar
AAGATCAAAGCTATGCGATCTGATCGAGGAGGAGAATTTACTTCAAAAGAATTTCAAGAATTCTGTGAAGCCAACGGAATACGTCGACTTCTAACTGTTCCTAGATCCCCCCAACAAAATGGAGTAGCGGAACGGAAGAATAGAACCATCCTCAACATGACAAGGAGCATGTTAAAAAGCAAAAGATTGCCGAAGGAGTTTTGGGCAGAAGCGGTTGCATGTGCTGTTTATTTGGCTAACCGATCACCAACAAGAAGTGTGTTGGGAAAGACACCACAAGAAGCATGGAGTGGAAGGAAGCCCAGCATCTCTCATCTATGAGGTTTTCGGATGCATAACTCATGTACACATATTCGACGAGAAAGGAGTAAGCTGGATGATAAGAGCGAGAAGTTCATTTTCATTGGTTATGACAACAACTCGAAAGGCTACAAGTTATACAATCCAAATACANGTTTGTTTAATAAGTGTTTTATATATTAGGAAATAATAATATTTTATAATCCTACAAAATTTTATATATCATAAATTAAGTCAAATATTTGTATTGGAGGAAAATTTCGAATCAAATTGAACCAAAAAAATAAGAGATGTAATATATAAGGAAAATTATATATCATAAATTAAGTCAAATATGATGCCAATAGCGCCATCGGGAGCGCCGACAACGTCTCATGCAGTTTTGTGCTTTCAAGACAAATTTAGCAGGATTACACTTCACAATAACCATCAAGAGCTGTTTTTAAAGGCCTAAAAACTGCCTTGGACGACAAAAAACATCCAAAATTTGAAATTCATGGCTTTCAATTCCAGAAATACTTTCACGTATGGAGTTTTCAAAAGAAAAAAGTTTATTAGTTTTGACGCACAAAGATTATAATTCAAGGAGAGAGGCTTTGTCAATCATGGATTGATTAATTCAAGTTCTTATATTGATAAAATTGTCGTACAGAGACGTTGCGAAGTTCTATGCTACACTACCGTTGTAGTTGTTATACCAGTTGAAAATTTATTCTATGCTAACTTACTCGGAATTACCCAAGGAGTCATCTTCGTTCGAGATAAGGTTGTACCATTTACTGTGCCTTGAATTAATGATTTGTATATGGTAGAAAACGTGTCAATCTATCATTATACAAATTTTATCCCAACGAGGATGTAATACAAGATGTATATCATTTTCTGATGGATGAAAATGATAATTGGGAAATCAGAGATGAGGGATACGTTAGTTTCTCTGCTGCATTACTTAATCCAATATCAAAATAATGGCATTTCTTCATCTCTGCAAAATTACTCCCTACCAAGAAGATTAGTAAAGTTACTAAAGAAAGTGCAATTTTAAACTATTGCATTCAAATGGAAAAGACCATTGATGTGGGATCAATTATTTTAAAATCTATTATGGGTATTATTATCAATGGGCCTATATATGGACTGGAGCATCCTTCTACAATTTTCTTACTTTGTTGTCAATCTCAAGTGCCATGTGAAAGTTGGGAGAAAGTATTATTACCTTGGGAGCCCATGATCCTTTTGATGACAATTATATTGGGAATGAAAATGAAGCATTAGATATTACTTTGGATCATTCATCACATGCTTCAACACCATTAATGCCACAAATAGTTAGAAGTTCAATATCTTTGGAGAAGAAAATGAAAAAAATTGAAAGAGAACTTCAGAGTATTATGAATGCAATAGGAAATCTTAACTACCTTTTTGATCACTTAGATTGGACGATGAAGGAGAACTTTGATCATACTAGAACAATTGCAGCAAGTTTGGTGCAGATGTTCTAGAAAAATGGAAGGATCAATGAAAATTTGACTGATCAATTCCCGTACCAACCTTTCTACAATTTGTACGTCCATTACCAGTCTAAGGAAGATATTAGAGGACGAGAAAGCACTGGAGATGAAGGAGAATAATTGAAAATGTTAGACTCTCTATTTTTTTAAAGTAATAATATTTTTAATGTGATTGTGTTGGATTTACTTTACTTTACTTTACTTTACCTTACTTTATATTACTTTAGAACTCTATAAATTTTGATTGTGCATATAGTTTCGTGTCAGCGTTCTAGTGTTGTGGCTTGATTTCGACGTTGAATTATAATTTAGTTTGCTTTATGTATGTAAAAGTGTGGTTAGAAAAGTGTATTTATTAGAATTGGATTTTCATATATAAAAGTTAGTTTGGTGCTGTTTGTAAAAATACTTTTTTGTGAATTCTTTTAAGATAAAAATTAGTGTTAAAAGAAACTAATTAGACTTTGGAGTGAATTGAAAGAATGTTGCAAATTGTGAAACTTGAAAAATTGAATTTTTGGCCACTGGCGCCAACAGCGCCAGAATAGGTGTCGACAGCGCCCTCTACCCGAAAGTATCCAAATCACTTAAAATTTGTGATTTGCATTGTAAAAGCACTATTTTTACCCTTTCGGTCACCTTCAACCTCCGCTTTGTGTACCTAAGGCTTACTATTGCTTGGATTTGAGGCGATTTTAAGGCTAACGAATATCAGATTTAATATTCTCTCTATAAGAGCTACACTTTGAACCAAAATTTTTTTTTATTTTCACTAAGGATTTACCTTACATTGCTGAGATCCAAAGTTTTTAAATTTTTTGAAAAGATTTTGAGAAAATCCTTTGGTGAAGAAATTTTACTTAGTAGATTTAAGTTTAAGACATTGCACATTGTGATTTTTGAAATTTTAGGAATTTATTCAGATTTTATCAATATTTTCTTATATTAATATGGTACTGAGAATGAGCAATGGAAAGAGAAGGTGGATTAGGATGATCAAAAGTTTGTTCACTACAAGGCTAGCATTTGTTTTAATAGTCTTCTTGCAACTAAGAAAGTAATTCTGGATCGAGGATTTAAAAATTTTGGTGGAGAAGTCAAAAGATTAATTAATGCTCAACAGTGGGAGAATTTTTGTTACTTTACTACCGAGGCTATTATTGTTATAATGATGGAGTTCTGTGCCAACTTTAAGGAAACTTCTGAAGACTACGTTTTTGTTCGTGGGAAAATAGTAGAATTTACTCCAAGAAGAATTAATGAATTTTATCAGTTAGAGGATGTGTATATTTGTCAATACAAATCATTTTCTGCTACAAATGAGGCCTTAGATGGAGTTATTTCTTCTCTTATAGATGGAAGAGGAACTTGGAAGGTGAAGAATAATGTTAAGGTAAACTTCCCTCTTTGTATGTTAAATGTAGTATCTAAGGCCTGGAATTATTTTTTATCTGCTAGAATGATGCCAACAAATCATCATAATGAGGTTACAAAGGATAGAGTCATCTTGAACTTCTGTATCTAGTAAATGAGAAGGATATATGTATGCTTTACTGCTTATAGAAACATTTGTTCTATTGCTTTAGGACATACTATTGGTGGTTTAGCACACCCTGCCTTGATCTTCACACTATGTGAACAACAGGAGTTGATTTTAGGATGGATGAGGGAGGATTGAACCTATAAAACCCATTGGGCTTACAAATATTAAACTTATGAATCTTATGTTGAATGCAGATCTGGAAGTAGGAGTAGGGATATTGCTTCTACTTCTAGTACCCCTACTCTCCAGGGACTTAAGGAGCAATTGATGATCTAACAGGGAGATATCTTGAGGATGGTAAATATAATGGAAAATATAGAGGCCAGAAATGCGCATAATGATTATTTGACAAGGTAGAAGTTTGAGTATGATGCTGCTTATGATGATGTGATGGTTAGATACATGAGGGGTCACAACTTAGTTTAGTTTCCTACTCACCCTGTCATTACCCCGGATCAACAACAAAACATTGATGTAGAAGAAGAAGAAGATAATAACTGGTGATGTTTTAGTTTGATCTTTTGTTTAGTTTATAATTGGTTTTACTTTATTGTTATTATTGTTTGTTTTTAGAGTATCATACTTTGTTTTATTTTAGATGTTATGTTATATTGTGAACAATAGCATTGTAAAACTATTTTTTCATTGGAATTTATTTTAGTAATGTTGTTAGTTTTTAGTACTTTGTTGAATGTATATATACTTAACTCTTTCTCTGTAAATTTTTATACGTATTTTGTTTTCTTCAATGTTTTAATTTTTTTAGCTTTTCATATTCGCACCTGCAATATTTTAGAGTTAAGTTTTAATATCAGAACCTTCAATATGTAAGTCTTTTCTTTATGTATTAATTGTTTTCTTTCACAATTTATTTTTTTTTAAGTTTTTCATGCTAAAGCTTTTGAAAATTTAAGTTTTGGGGGTGGGGGGGAAAAGGGAAGAAAAATTCCTTTTTAAAGAAAGAAACTTAATCTTGTCTGTCCTCAATTAGCTATATTTTCAAAATTTTTAAATTTAACTTGACCTTTGGTATTAGAGGGTAACTTTAGATTACTATATTTGTGTTTCTAAATACATAGTAAACTTAAGTAAAAATTTTCAATAATAAAGGTTAATTTTAGAGATTAAGATATTTGGGTATAGAGAATAAGACTACGTTTTTTATTATAAATAAAGGAATTTGTCTTTTTGAAGTGTTAAAAAAATCTTAGAGATTCATATAAGAAGAAAAGATTAAAATCTTATGAAAACTGTTTAAAGCTAATATAAATTTATAAAGTGAAGGAATGTGCAAAGTTTTTAACTTTAAGAAGGAGATAGTAAAGTTCAAAATCAGTAAAGGCATTCAAAAATAGTAATCCTCACATAAAAAAAAAGAGAGAAAAGAAAAGAAAAATAAAAAGGATTGAAAATGATCCTGAAAAAAAAAAGAGAAAAGAAAAGAAAAGAAAAAGATGTAAGAAGAAGCTTGACAAGATGCATAATGAAAAATAGACTTCACTTGAATCAACTTAAATGAGAAGACTTGGCTACATTTTCTAAACTTATTTAAGTATTAGCATATTTACTAGTAAAGTTTCATGAAGTTCTTTTTCATATGGATATCTAAGTGGCAATATGACAATTTTCAATTTTCCTTGAAAAGAATAGAAAATAAGAAATCTTAGACTTGACTGCTAGATATTCTTATACCTTTAGTATTAACTGAAGTTATTTTACATTTTTCTTAAGTTATGCTATTGTATTTAGTGGACTAAAATATGGAAATTTAAAAGTCAAATTCTTTTTCATGAGTCATATTTTTATGTAGTAAAGGAGTTACTTGAGGACGAGTAACATTTAATTTTGGGGGATTTTGATACACTAAAAAAACATGCATATTTAGACCTATATTTTATAATCATTTTTAGAGATATTGCGCTTAAACGGAAGGTGTTTTTTACGTTTTATTGTAGGCTGTTGATTTTTAGGACTTGAAGAGAAAAAGAAGCAAAAAGTATGGAATTTGAAGTCAAAATGGTATTTTTGAAGAAATACTCAGCGTCGACGGCGCGAGGATGGACGCCAACGATGCAGACCTATAGAATAGAGGTCGGACTATCCTCAGTGCTGACAGCGCCATTTAACAAAGAACGTTAAATTAATTCACGAGTCACTGGCACCGATGACGCCAATATCGGTGCAAGACCTGTTTAGAAAAGATTCGACAAATTTGGATGCTTTTTGAAGAGTTTTTGGATGCATCTATTGGAAACCCAACATTTGGCTCTATTTAGAGCAGAAACTGATCAGAAAAGACCCCTTTGACCCCTTAAACCACTTTCTACTCTCTTCCACACTATTCCACATTCCCCACAGCCACTTAGAGTCAATTAGTCATTTATTTTTTAGAGTTTTGAGTTTTTGTGGTGAGTTTAAGTGTGAGTTATTCTCTAAGAGTGCTAGAGAGGGAGAGAAGTGAGAGATTTCTTTTTCATACATCTTCTAAGAGAGGCTACAAGGGATTTGATTTTAGAAAGAGTTTCAAATAAGTGTTGTTTGTTTATTATTATTTATGAACTTTATTTTATATATGAAATTTGTGTTTGGTTCTATCTTTCTCATGAAGTTTAAATAGTTCAGTTTATCTTTCTCCCTACTATGGGATATGGTGAAATAAAGAGATAATTTGGATGTGCCAATTTTAAAATATAAAATAAATTTTGATGGTTTTCAACTCCGTTCTTAATTTACTTTTTGATCTGGTAAATTGAATTGTTAAAACATGTTGTGAAACATATGATCCAAGAAATGGAGTATGAGTTCGGCAACAAGAGTAAGAATCACAATTAATTCCATGAAAGAGTATTTCATTCTTGGAATTAAGTGCAAATAAATAGGGAAATATACTTTGTTGGGTGTAGAATTTGAAATTTTAGGGTGAGATACTAAAATACCCAATTCGGTCTTACTGTTTAAGAACCAAAGCGAGTGTTAGACTTCAGGGGAAGAGAAGTGGGAGCTCTGGAGTGAGAGCCAGTATCCTCCTAGCCTAACCATAGATTTAAAGACTAAACCTAAGAATAGCCAATGATTTTCTATAACACTGAATTAGTTTAGATAATTAAAATTGCTCCTATTTTGCACAATACATATTTAAACCATTTATCTTATCTTATTTTACCAAAAACTCATTGTACTGGTAAAGATGCTTTTCATATTAGAAAACTTCGTCACATAAAACATAGTTTAGTAGTTACTATTTAAACTTTGAGTGTTAGTTTTGCTAGTAGTTAATAATCTAGTTCTAACAGTATCTCAAATAATTCAGAATTAGTGACAGTAATTTCATTTTATTTCTATGAATTTCCTAGTTAATTTAGCATTTCATACTTAAACCTTGCTCGTGGGATCGATAGTTAGGGCATAAATAGAAAGTCTCATATTACTTGATAACGATATTCATACTTGCATAGAATCCCAACATAAATTTCTTAAATTATTTATTCATTAAATAACACATCAAGTTTTTAGCATCGTTGTAAAGCGGAGTCAACTTTATAAGTTTTACACAACTATATTTTTAGGATCAGCTCTCACTCTAGAGTTGTCTCTTCTTCCTCCACCTGGGGGCTAACAACTCATTTCAGAACCTAAAACTATAAACCAAATTGGGGGATTTATCCTGCTACCTTAAAGTCCTCTAATTCTGCACCCTTCAAAGTTTATTTTCCATTTTATTTGCACTCAACCATTTGAATTACATTCTCATCCAGACAATCTCATGTGATTCCTACAATTAGTTGATTGAGATAATACCATCACACATCATACATGTTCTTACAACAAATATTAACATCTTAATTGGCTAAATCAATAAGTAAATGAAGTGCAAAGATTGAAAATCATCACAACTTATTCCAACATTAAAGATTAACACTTCACACAACTTCCATCCAATACTTAATCACTTATTATTTTAATGAAAAAGATAAATAAAACTACTCAGAATTCAAGGGAAAAACATAACCACACTTTAGTTTAAAAGTAAAAATCATGCAAATAAAGAAGAAGTTTAAATTAAAACAAAATGTAGTCACAAAGATAAAAATTTATATCAAATTCTTTTCACCAAACCCTTGAAGTTCTTTTGAATATCTTCTCTTCCTTTCTCTTACAATACTTTCTACTTACACACTACAACTCCTCTCTTCTTCTCTCTAAAAATAATCTAATTAATCTATGAGAGAGGGGTCAGCGGTGGACTATGGGAGGTGTGTAGGAGAGTGTTCTTCTATCCAATCAAAGTCTTCATTTATAATTTTCCAAAAGGTTTTTTGGTGTCTCTTCAAAAATGGTCCACATAAAATGAATCTTCCAAGAGTTTCCTTATTTTAAAAGCCAATTAATTGTAATTTTGAGTCCCTTAACTATTTCCAATATTTTCACCAAGAGTTGCTTCAAACACCTCTTCAAAAATTTATCAAGATTCATTGAGTCATCAAGTAACTACCTTTCGTGCTTAAGCGCAAGGTATGTGGTGCTTAGACATAGCCTACTCAATTTTCCTGACACTTAAGTGCCAGTTATGAGTGCTTAGGAGCCACAGTTCCTTTGCACGCCATCTTCAATTTTGCCCCAAATTTGATCCATTTCAATCGTTTCATCATTTTTCATCCATTTGATTGTACCTAAAGAAAGATACACAAATACCTTCCATTAAAGTGTAATATCCTCAAAAATAAGTATAAAAATGTGTACATAAATGCTATATATTTTAGGTGTATCGAAATCCCCCAAACTTAAAATTTTACTTGTCCTTAAGTGACACTCCAATTTCTCAAATCCAAAATAAGTAGATTATGTAAATTAGTTTCTTTAGGATATTCTAAGATTTTGATCTAGAAATATTGTAGTCCAATTTAGAAAAAACTTTAATGATGAGAAAAACTTAGAGTTTAGAAATATTTAATATAAAGAAGTCTTAAAATATTAGTTTCTACCTAATTTAGAAATATTTGTAAATTCTCCAAATATACACTTTAGGCATTCTTTCTTCCCCACTTTAAAATTTTTTTTTTATTAAGAATAATTATACTTATTGTATTATATCCTTAAGCTTAAGAGTTTCTCAAGTCTTATACTTTAAAAAGATTAGATGTAGAACCATTTTTTTATTAGGTGGTAATCCTGAAGCTTTTCCTCCCTTTTCTGACTTTTTTTCTCTTTTTTTATTTTTCTTTTTTTATTTTTCTTTTTATTTCACTTTTTATTTTTTCTCTTTTTTCAGGTGAGGATTACTATATTTGGATAAGCCTTTAATGATTTTGAATTCCACTCCTTTCCTAAAGCAAAGTTTTGATATATATCTTTTACTTAAGAATCTAATAATATTTTTGAAAATTAGTTTAAATAAAAGAAATTTAACTATTAAAAATAAAAGTCAAACACTTCTATAATAATTTTCATAAATATAATTTCTCCTACTAAATATAGTTACACTATATTTATCATTTCTACACTAAACATTTTTAACTTAAAATTTTCTTCGTTACTATAACTTTCAACTAAATTCTTTTACTCCTTTATATATTCAAAATTTTACTTTCCTAATATAACTTCATATACACAATCATTTTTTCCAAATCAAAATCAAATTTATTTGTAGCACACTTGAGAACAAATAAAATTTAAGTTTTAGAAATAGTTTTCATCCCCCCAAACTTAAATTTTTAATAAGACAAAACATTTCATATTTATATATAAGTAGAAATGAAAACTAAAAATAACATGCTTACGGGTATTTTTACACCCTAAATAAACAAGCACAAAAGTTAAAAAGGAGTATAAGTTAATTGATCAAATTTTAACTTAGCTTAACATATTGAGATTCTCTAGACTTCTATGCAGTGGAGGATAAAACAAATGCAAACAAACACACAAACAAAAAATTCATAGCTGTAACACAAAGAAAATACATAGTATTAAATTGAAAATTTTAAACATGAAGTTCTAAGTGAAAGTTAGTAATATTCGAAACATTCCTAATATTTAGGATTAAGTTCAACACAAACTAATAAAATAAAATAGACAACAAAATTAATACAATCACTACCACAAACACAAAATATAACTACTCGCAATAACATAAATACATCACAACAATACCTAACAAAATGAAACAAACAATAGTAGCTTTCTAAATAAGTACAACATAAAATAAATTAATAGTTCAATACAACTGTACAACATAAAGTTCACAACTAAAAACTAAACTACTCAAATTAATCCTCCTCCTCCTCATCATCATCACTATCATCACTATTCCAAAAGCAGTAGGTTCATATGAAGGATATTGTGGATATGATGGAAAAAATACACTTTGGTCACCCCTAATAAGGTCTTCCAAAAATGAGTGAAATTTTTCTTCATAATCACTATGTCTTCTCTTATAACCATCCATACGATCTACAAAATTCTCCAAACTTAATACCCTTTTTGAAGTATAATTGATGTTATCTAACATTCTTTGCATTAGATGAGCCTACAAATCAGAAGTAGAAGCTTGGCCTTGTTATGTGGATGCACGTAAGGTAGAAGCATGAGAAGTAGAGGCACCGCAACTTCTAAAAAATCCTCCTCTCCAGCCAAATATCAAATGTTGTGAATAAGATTTTACCTTAACACTCGTCACATGCTTTAGAGGCTTTATTATGTCCTCCCATCTATCAAATCTAACACCAGCTCGCTCACATTAAAAAAAGATCAAGGATGCAAATCTCAAACCTGCAGTAATGGCAGCAGTAGCAAAACAGATGATAGTCTGATTAATCAATGATCCAATGTTGATCGACTTGAACTATTGAATGCAATAATTTAAAGTAGCTCTATCTCTGGTAACTTCGCTGAGGTTTTTGGTTGGGAGCAGACGAGCTAAGATAAAGTAGTGCCATGCCTTTGATATGACATCTAGCTTTGACGTAGAGAAATTGATTCTTCTTTCATTTGTTATCTTCCAAGGTCCTCTTCCCGCAGTCAATGATGATATGATCTTATCCAAATACTCATCAGTCAGATTATAATTTGAATAAAAACATAACACACTAGGGGGAAGATGGTAAAATAGATTTATTACCCCAAGTGAGAAAGGTACTGATTTTCCTCGGACCATGACCTGATCTTCCGCAGCTTCAGGAAGATTAGCATAAAACTCTTGAACAATAGAAATTACAACCACAATATAAAAACAACAAAATCTTTCCAAAAATCAATGAACTCTTAAATATTCTACTACTCACAATTAGCTTTTGATTGCAGTGCTTCAATATACTTGTCCTGAGCTTTCGGGCTAACAAACTTACTTGAATTGAAATGGGACTTCCCTTTATTCTTCTTCATTGTTGGGTCCATTTCTAAAATTCACATAAAATTCAAAATAAATTCTAAATTCAAGACTAAATCACTAAACTCAACTTCTAAAAGCTTAAAACTATCATTTCTATGTATTTTCCATAAGTTTTTCTCAAATTTTCATCTTGAATAGTGATTTTTGGTCAAATCTCCAATGTGCTCAAAATACATAGTAAAAATAAAAAAATTTTACGTAGAAGTGAAGCTCTTATCTCAAGAAGATCAAATCTAGCGAATTTTGCTTGATTCCCCAATGGAATTTTCACTCCAAAAGAAGCCCTAAATCTACATTTGCGAACTCAAAGGGAAGAAGATGAGGTCAGGGGTCAAAAATGGTGTTTTTTCACTTAATTTTTCATGTTTAATCATTCGTGAATCAAATTAAGTGAACCAACGCTTAAGCACAACTAGTTTGGTGCTTAAGCGTATGCGCCAATACATGAATTTTGAAATTTTCTTTTTTAAGTGAAATGCCCATTTAGCCTAAGTCAACCACCCCAAAATGATCTTATAAATTTTCAATAATAATTTTCTTCCCCTTCAACTCTCCATTTTCTGAAAATTCACCAATTTTCATTAATTTGATTCAACACAAAATTTTACACACAAACAAACACTTACGTTAATTCACAAACAAATACGAACATTTGTGATACATGATTTCTCAATCCAAAGATTCTTGGATGAGATAATTCCTAAGCACAAACATCAAATATTAAACAAACTTAACATTAAAAACACTTAAATCAAACATAATACAAACAAACACTAAACCTAGAACAAAAATCCATTCTCCTTCTAGTGTAACATATTCTGGCCTTTCATCTATCTCTCTTGGGGTATTTGGAATCTAGATTTGATAGAACGAATGGTGATGAAGAACTCCGGTTGAGTCTTTTTCAATCCATTTGTTTTTCAAGTACACAGCCTTGTCCGCTTCCTCTATAAAACTTGTATGACTAAATTGTACCTTAAGTTTCCATCCAATATACTCTAAATGTGCATTAGACTAATCAAAATTTGCTTCAATTGAAGCCACGTCAGCTTCAATCTTTGTGAGCATCTCCGCTATTCCTTCTACACTAACGGCTAGGAAACTATTGTATAACTCTTGCGCACTTTGACTAACAAAATTCTTCTTCATATCAATCCCCCAAGAATACATTTTTCCAAAATCTCTCACTTTTCACTTAAATTTTAGGGTGAAAATTGAAGTGGGGTGAGAATTCTCTTCATACCCTACTCTTTGTTGACTTTGAATCAAGCCTAAAACTACTATACACATTTTAGAACCACTAACCCACATTAAAACCTCCTAAACCTTATTTAAATCTAATAGAAACGTAATTTAGCACATTTAGTTAACTGTTGCACCTAAGCGTTGAATGTTGGTGCTTAGACATCGATGCTTAATTTAGCACAGGTCGGCTTAACATCCTAATACAAATTATATCATGTCTAAGTCATCTATTGAGGGTTGACGCTTAAGCATCGATGCTTAATTTAGCACATGTTAGCTTAAAATTTCTTTCTTAATAACTTCTTTCATAATAGAGTTCAATATACTTTGAGGCTTTCTTCCATATAAATTATCCATCCAAAGGCTTTTCAGTTCTCTTGGTTTGCAGTTCTCTTCCATATGAATTCTATGCATAATTAATTCCCCTTTCTGTACATCTATCATTGGTCTTTTTGTAGCTAGGAAAGGTCTCCCAAAAATGATAGGTCTCTCCTTATCTTCCTCCACATCTAGCAAAATGAAATAAAAAGGAAAGATAAATTGATCCACTTTCACTAAAACATCTTCTATAACTCCCGTAAGACATGTTATTGAATATTTTGCTAAATGCAGAATTACAATAGTAGGGGATATTTCTCCTAATCCCAATCTTTTAAATATTGTTAATGCCATAAGGTTAATGCTTGGACTTAAATCACATATAGCTTTCCCAAAAAATCTGTCTTCTATTGCACATGATATTGTGAAGCTACTAAGATCTTTAAGCTTTTCAAGAAGCTTTGTTTTTTATTTTAGAACTACATTCCACACTAAGTGGAATACTCTCGTTACCTTAGAACTTTCTTTCTCTATTACAAATATCCTTCATAAACGTTACATATCTTGGCATTTTTTCTAAGGCTTCAATAAATAAAATATTAATCCTAAGCTTTTTAAAGATTTTGATAATGCCCAGTGGTGTGATGGATGGGTCTGTTTGCCTCCAATTCCAGTCGTGTCGTGATGTGTCTTTTGATTGAATGGTATGTTTATCTATTTTTATTGCCCTAATCTCTGGTTAAATTACTCTCTTGAACCATGTAAATGATTTCAAAAATTTTAAAAACTAGAAGAAGTAAGGAAAGGGCTAAAAAATAAAAAACATGAGAAAAAGAAATGTCGAAAGAATTTTTGATTATGGTGAACATTATAGAGAAATGGTTTCTCATATAAGGAAAACCACTTGAAACATAAATAACTAGAAATTTTAGGTGTATCACCCATATTGAGTTCTTAATTCTGCTATAGAAGCAAACTCCTATATTTAATTACATCTTAAATAGTTAGAACCGTTTAAGAAAGCTCTTGATTCTTGTCAACACTCATTCTCCTAGGAAATGTCAAGGCAAGGAAATAAAAATCAAATGTTTTATTTCTAAGGTAATAGGTTTCTAAGAATATGATTCTACCCTGAAGGTTTTGCTTTGTTTTGTTTGTTGATGTCATGTCATGTCATTGTGTTTTGTTTTGTTTTTGTTTTGTCATGTCATTTTATTTCATTTTTGTCATGTCATGTTATTTTGTTTATTTGGTGTTTGTCATGCCATGTCGTTTTGCTTTGTTTTGATTTCATTTTATTATCTTGAGATTTTGTTGTTGAATGTCATCCTGCAAAACACAGTTAGTACACCCTATAACATGCAAAGAAAATCTAAAGCAAAAAATTTTGTTTTTTTTTGGCTCTAGTGAGCCTACAAAATAGAACACAATTAGCATAAAATCATATTTTTAGATTTGTCTCTTTTAGTTTGTCTCTTAATTGGTTGAACAATTTTTAAACGATAATGGTTTCGTCGTCATGAGACCGTAAAAATATTTAGATTTACTTAGTCCAAAACGTGTTTAAACTAGGACCAGAAGATTCTTGTCAGCAACCATAGATTGCATCGTCTAAGAAATCTTCTTAAATATAAAGACAAATGTTCAAGTTCCATTCAGTCTTCTTTGTTCATTAAGGTTTAATTTAAGTTTTAATGTCTTATTCCAATTTTAGGGGTTGTAAAATTTTAGGTTCTTTAAGATTTATTAGTTAAATAATTTTGTCATTTTTGTCATTTTTGTTATTTATTTTTGTTTGGGATGACCCAATCAGGATATCATGGTTGCGTCATCCCGGGTCATTATTTCTGTGGTTTGATTAACCATAAGAAATTAAAAGATATTTTGTTAGCAACCATGGGTTAAATCCTCCATAATTTCTTCTCAAACCTAGTTGCATCTTTTTTTGTTCAAGTTTAAATTTTTAATGAATTTTAAGGTGAATTTGATGTCATTTATGTCGATGAGTTGGATTTTAAAGATGTGATTTATTTTAGGTCATATGTCGATTTGACCTGAAGGATTTTAATTGAGACCTAAGATTTAGGTTTAATGTTGCTGAAACTTGAAGATTAATGTCATTCAATTTGGATAGATCTTACGTTATGAAGATTATTTAGGTTCAAAGTAGGTAGAACCTAGAGTTCTAAGATGGTTTAAGTCCAATGTTGGTAGAACCTAAAATTTTAAAATGGTTTAAGTTCAATGTAGGTAGGACTTAAAATGCTTTAGGTTCAATGTAGGTAAATCCTAAGAGTTTAAATGGTTTAAGTCCAATGTAGTTAGGAATTAAATTTTCTTAGGTTCAATGTAGGTAGAACCTAAGGATTAAAATGGTTTAAGTCAAATGTATGGAGGACTTAAAATGTTTTAGGTTCAACGTAGTTAGGACTTAAGATGATTTAGGTTCAAGATAGAACCTAAAGTTTGAAATAGTTTCAGTCCAATGTATGTAGGACTTAAGATATTTTGATTTAAAATGGTTTGTCTAATGTAGGTAGGACTTAAGTTTAATTTTCTTTCAATGTAGCTGGGATCTAAAGTTAATTTAGGTTTAGTACTGAACCTAAGCTTTGAAATAGTCTTAAGTCCAATATGGTTAAGACTTAGAGTTGTGCCGATTTAAGTTCAACGTAGGTTGAACTAAATGTCTAAGTTAACTTAGGTGGATTGGACCAAAGATTTAGGTTAACTTGAGTTGAACCTATGGGTTTTGTGTTGATTTAAGTCCAAGTTGCGTTTGAACTTAAGAGTTTGCTTTGAATTTAGTCTAATGTAGTTATGACTTAAGGGTTTAAGTTAAGTTCGGTTCTAGTTGGGTTGAACCTAAGATTTAGGTTAACTTGAGTTGAACCTAAGCATTTGAGTTGAATAAGGGTCAAGTAGGGTTGAACTTGGTGGTTTAATTAGAGTTAGGTTCAAGTTGGTTTGAACCTAAGGGTTTACGTTAACTTAACTCCATGTTAGGTTGAACTTAAAGTGTTACATTGAGTTAAGTTCAAGTTGGGTTGAACCTGGCGGTTTGATTTGAATTAGGTTTAAGTTGGTTTGAACCTTAGGTTGTATGTTAACTTAAGTCCAAGTTGGGTTGAACAAAAGGGTTTAGGTTTAGTTAGGTTTAAGTTTGGTTGAACCTAGGGGTTTGAGTTGACTTAGATTCAAGTTAGTTTGAAACTAAGGAATAAAATGGTTTAAGTTGGATTAGGTCTAAGTCGACTTAGGTTCAAGTTGGATTGAACCTAAGTGTTTGAGTTGAGTTATGTTGAGGTTTAGCTTTGACTTAGCTTCAAGTTGGTTCCAGTTGGATTAAACTAAATCTAATGTGTTAAGAATTAAGGGTTTAATTAAATCTAATTTAATTTAGACCTAAATAGGTTTGAAGTTTAATTAATCCTAAGATGGGTAAGGTTTAATTAATTTTTTTAGGCCAAGTTAAGTTAGACCTACCTGGGTTTTAGGTTAATTAAACCTAATGTAAGTAAGGCTTGATGTGGTTAATTAGGTCTAATTATGGTTAGACCTAATTGTAGTTTAGGTTTGATTAAGCCTATTGTAAGTAAGACTTAATGTATGTTAATTAGGTCTACTTACGTTAGACCCAATTTTGTTTTGGATTAATTAAGCTTAATGTAAGTAAGGCTTAATAAGGTTTAATTAGGTCTAATTAGGGTTTGACTTTAAACCTAATGTGGTTAAAGTTTAACTGGGTTTAATTAGGTCTAATTATGCTTTAGACCTAATTAAGAATTATTAATTTAAACCTAATGTGATTAAGATTTAACTAGGTTTATTTTAGTCTAATTGTGGTTTAGATTTAATTAGGGTTTGTTGAGTTAAACCTAATGTAACTAATGGCTAACTAGTTTTAATTAAGTTTAGTTGTGGTTTAGACTTAATTAGGGTTAGTTGAGTTTACCCTAATGTGCCGAAGGTCTAACTAGGTTTAATTAGGTCTAAATGTGGTTTAAACACAATTAGCTTTTGTTGACTTAAGCCTAATTTGATTAAGGTCTAACTAGGATTAAATAAGTCTAAATGTGGTTTAGACCTAATTAGAGTGTAAGATGTTTGGGTTCACCTAGATGGAACCTAAGTGTCCTTATTTGGTCCACCTGGATTCAGATTTAGTCTAGGTTGATTAGACTTAAATGTCTTATCTTCTTAAGACTATGGGGTTATACTCAATGGTCCTGAGGAGATGAATAGACCATATGTCATTTAGGTCTAAGGAACAGAGTTTGGTCAACCCTATGAGTCACTAAAGGCTAGTGTCCAAGCCTAAAGAAATGTAGGGTTAAATATGTAATTTTCAATTTTAGAACTTTGACCCTAGAGATGAAATGTCATTTTTAAATTTGCAAATGGTTAAAAATTTGTAATTTTACTGTTCAAAAATGTCACTCTAAGTTGTCTAACCATTTCCAATTTCTTCAATTTTTAAAAATATTTTTCAAGATAATCACGAAGTTTAATATAAATTAGGAAATTGAGTCTTAGGGAACTTTTATAGCCTAGGAAAAATCAGGGAAAGTTTCTAAGGGCTTAAAGATCAATCCCAAAAATTTTCTGAATTTTTGAAAATATAAATTTATATTAATAATTAAATTAATATAGGGAGTAATTAACTAATTAAATATTAAATATAATTAATTAAGCTCCAATTTTAAGTTCATAATATTCTCCTAATTTTTCTGAATCCATTTGTATTTTTATTTCATTTTTGTAATTTTTATGTGAGAAGATATGTATTTTTGAAGTTTATTGTATTTAATTAAATAAGAAAATTCGGATTTTCTTATTTAACTAACATGGTGAAAGCTCAAATATTAAATTTGTTGAAATCCTACGCGGCGGCGTCTTTTTGGCTGGGGGAATCCACACAAGCATGCACGTGGCCCACAATTTCATCTATTTTGTAAAGATAAAATAGTGGTCCGTAGAGATCATAGCCGTTCATTTCCAATACACGGAAATGAACGATATCCATTCATCATCCACGCATGGACAATTAATAGAGAATTGCCCAGTTTTAAACTTCAATTTCCAGCTTGATACACAATGAACTTAACAAAATTTGTTTCGATAGGGTCATCATGACAAAACAAATCAGCCCATATGGTTAGATATCTATGGAACAATCATTCTAAAGTGTGAAAATCGAGCCAAATTTAGGGTTTTAAGATGTACCTGGCTTTGATGAGGTAAGGCCTCTATGAAGATTGATAGGAGCGATCATTATGTCCTCATGAAGCTTCTTGTATGTCCAATTTAATGTGAAATCAAGCTGGGGTATGATTTCACTTAAACAGGTTCATGACTTAGACTTGGAACAGGTTAGAGCCAATGGGAAGACTCAATTTTGATTGAGAACTTCTTTATGAAGTTTAGTGAAGGTTTTGGAGTCGTTATTTTGAGGTTTTGGAAAGCTTTATGCAAACCAGAAAAATGACTTGTTTTTGGAAAGGTAAATTAGAATAGAGCAATGGAGGTTAGGGGCTAAAAGTATGGGGTTTTGACTCTTTATGCTATTTGCAAAGTTTTCTCATAGGGTGTCTCAAGAACTAAGTAGTATATATGAATTTATTCTCTCCTTCTCCAGTTGGTAGCTCATATCTAGCTCTATTTATAGACATCAATGGTGCTACAGAGCCTAGATTCATTTGGGGAAGGCAAGGGAGGTGGCATATTTACTAAGGATAAGTTTTCAGGATGATAATCAGCATGGATAAAGCTTTCCATGAATTATCCATAGAGGCCTTCATTTATGTTAAACTTTGAGCTCATATTTTGGCTACCCCCCAATGTCTAACTTGGGTGGTAGATATTGCAGCTCGAAGGGCCTGATATAACTTTCACCATACAAGCTCCAATGGTTAATTAATGGTGTTGAGGATAGGGTGACACATACACCTCTTCATAATCATTTTTTTATGTTATTTTCATGATTGTCTTAATTTTGTGAAGGATGAGGCTTTTATGAGTCTCTCTTTTGCTAGAGAATGAGAGAGGTGAATAATGAGTTCATCCCATCCATTTTTAAGGATTCATGGGGGAATGCCACCTCATATTCCTTTCATGATACCCTCGTGATACCCTTTTTTCTTGGGTCATTTATTGAAATTTAATCATGTCATGGGTATTTCATTAATCATGGATGACACATTAATCATTTTTCTTATGATAGTTTAGGGTTTTAAGTGTAAAAATATTATTTTAGGTGGCCATGGATTTGTCTTGCCATGAGTTTAAATCAATATTTTAAACTTAACCCTAGGTTTAATAATCTTTAATTTCACTTCTCTTTAATAAATTAAATAATTAATAATCAAGAGAATAAAATAATTTGATGAAAATACCAAATTTTGATAAAAATGGTAATGTTGACCAAGTTGACCATGGTAGATCAGAGTTGACCATAGTTGTATAATTTATGTCCATGGTTGATCAGGATGACTTGCTTGACCATGTCATGGTTATTTCAGTCATGGGTTCCTTGGGTTGGTGGTAGGACTTGGTTTTTACCATGGTTGACCAGGGTTGAACAAGATGGTCGAATTGACCATATGGTGTGGTCCTAACCATATGGTGATCATTTAGGTCTATGCATGACCAAATGGTTAATCTAGTGACCATAAGGTTCAAAATTGACCATTTTGATTAATTTAGGTCAATGACATCTATAGAATCTGGTGTTTTGGAATGATCAAATGGTCCAATTTGACCAATTTAGGGTTTGGATTGATCCACTGGTCCTAGTTAACCAAAGATAACCAGTTTGACCAAATTTGACCAGTTGGATCAAAGTTGACCAATCATGTCAATTGGGTGTCAGCATTGACCATAGTCAATGTAATGACCATTAGGTCAAAGTTTGACCAAATTTGGGTTTGTCGTTGTTGATCTTATCATTTTAGAGCATCATCAAGGTTGAAGCCCAAAAGGAGTATTTTGGGAGTTTTTAGGGTTTTGGGGACGCTAGATAAGTTCAAATGAGTCAATATTGGTAGACCCTTTGCCTTAATGATCATGAAGATCATTCTCAGGTTTTTATGGATTGTTTGAGAATCCTCTGCTAGAGGGTTACTCAAGACATATATGATCTGTGAGTGTCATTTTAGGTTCCTCACAAAAGTAAGGTCGACAGATTTCTAGAAATTTTGAAAATTATTTATCCAACTTTTTTTATGAAGTTTTCAAGAAAATGAAGGTGGTGATTTTTCCAAGTCAATTTTAAGTGGAGAAATATGTCTCTCTAAACCTTTCAGAGCGTCCTCTTTAGGCTCTTCAATTTCTTCTCTCTCTACTTCAATCACATTTTGAACTCTACCTTCCAACTCTCTTCTGCTTCTAAGTTGAACGGCTTTTACTTGCTCCTTATTCTGATCTCTTGGATTTACTTTTGTGTTACTAAGAAGTGTTCCTTGGGATCTATTACTTAATGAATTTGTTATTTGTCCCAATAGATTCTCAATATTTTTAATTGTAACTCCTTGACTTTATACCTGATTTTCCATTTGTAACAACACTTCTTCTATCGACAATTATTTCTCCTTGAATTGTGTATTACTGTTAAAAATTGGAGCATAAGTAGGTCTATTATTATTATTAACTTGGTTGTTCCAACTTTCCAATGGGTTTACTTGGTTGTTCCCCTATTGATCATTATTACCACCCAAAGTATTATTCCAGTTAAAGTTAGGATGGTTTTTCCAACCTGGGTTATAACAATTTGAATATGGGTTATTTTGCTAGTTATTTATGGAACTCAAAGTTTTTAATTATTCTTGAGAATCTACCATTTGTCCTAATGAATTCTCTTCAATCATTGAAATTAGTTGAGAAAAATTCATTCCAAATTTGTCTAACATCCTCAAAATTGTAGCAACTTGATTTGCTAACATTGCAAAAGCATCAGATTCATGAATATTGACTACTTTCTTAGGATTTACCCTCTTAGAAGGCCATTGAAAATTATTAGTAGCCATCTCTTAAATTTAAGCATAAGCATCATGAAATGGTTTTGAGATCAATGAACCACCTGTAGCGACATCAAAAATAGATCGAAGAGATCCAGCTAATCTATTATAAATGATTTGAATTATTAACCAATATGGTGTAACATGGTGTAGACACTTCTCAGTAGTTCTTTTAATCATTCCCGTAGTTCATAAACCGATTCCCCTTTAAACTAACAAAAAATTACAATATCATTTCTAAGTTTTGTAGTTTTTTTATGGTGAAAAATATTTACCAAGGAATTTCTGCGCTAAATCACCCCATGTTTTGATAGATATAGGTGCTAACGAATTTAACCATATCTTAGCTTTATCCCTCAGTGAGAATGGAAAAA
This sequence comes from Phalaenopsis hybrid cultivar, assembly GCA_002079205.1. Classification (NCBI taxonomy): domain Eukaryota; kingdom Viridiplantae; phylum Streptophyta; class Magnoliopsida; order Asparagales; family Orchidaceae; genus Phalaenopsis; species Phalaenopsis hybrid cultivar. The sequence continues at coordinate 222,992 of JXCR01147714.1, forward strand.
GTATATGTCTAATAGCATCATCCAAAACACCATCATATTTAAATGTAGCCCACAATTCTAGAAAATTGGCAAGATATAAATTTTGATCTTCAGTTGGTGCTTCCCCAAACTGATTATTTGGTATCATTTGAATAATAATAAGTTTAAGTTCAAATAAATTAGCCACCATAGTAGGTTTTTTAATACTACAATGAAACTAATTAACTATAGAGTTTGCATAATCTCTTAAGGGCCTAAATTCTCTATTAATTTTATCATTTTGTAATTTCATGAAAATTTAGATTTTTTTCGATATTTTTAATTTTTTTTATTTTTTTAATAGTTCTTTCAAATTTAGAATCGTCAGACATTTGTCCTTGAGAACCTGAACTACGCATACATTACTACAAAATAAAATAAAATCACAGAAATAATAAATTAAATAAAAACAACATTGCGGTATTCCTACAATAAATCTAATAGTTTAAATAAGACTTTCTAAAAATAGAAATTTGCTTTTCTAAAATCCATCAAAAAATTTTTTACAACCTCACAACAACGCCGAAAACTTGATTTCAAATTTTATGCAGTACTACAAAGTATGTGTGGCTATATTCTCAATTCTCTTTACTTATATTTCTTACTTTACAATAGTGCCAAAAAGTTGACTTCAAAGTAAATAAGAGTGCAAATTTTATATTTAAATATTCGGATACTACGCAAGTACACATATTTTTATCAAGTAAAATAGGACTTTTTGATTAAGCCCCAAATATCGAATCCATAAGGAATAATACAATTTTTGTTAAAGAAAAGAAAAAAATAGATAACAAACTCTACTTTGAAAAATATTCTTACTCAAACTACAAATGCTATAAGAGGAATGAAAGTTCGATTCTTTTTGGTAATTTTTTATAATTGAAAAAAAAAAAACAACTAACTAAATTTAACTAGATTTTTGTTAGATGAAAGTGATATGACTAAAATATCTTTTTTCCTTTTCTTGAATCTATAACAAGTATTGGAATTCTGTTGTGGAAGTATTCAAATTGTGTTGTGCTAAATATGAGCAATATTATTATTTATCCTTATAGTGGTGTTATAGAGAATATTAGCTAATTTATAGTTAGAATAGTCTTGAAGATGAGTTAGGTAAGGAAGACAGTATCCCTCACTCTAGAGTTTGCTCTTCTCCCTCCACCTCGGTGCTAACATCTCTTATCAAGACCTAAACTAATAAACCAAATTTTGGGCTTTAGCCTACTCTAAAGTCCTTTAACTCTACACCCTTCAAAGTTTATCTCCCTATTTATTTTCACTCAGTCATATGAATTATATTCTCATCATACAATCTCATGTGATTCTTACCATTAGTTAACTGAGACAATACCATTATGGAGCTTACATGTTCTCAAAACAGATATTAACATCTCAATTGGACAAATCAAGAAGTAAATAAAGTATAAGGATTAAAAGCATCACAACTCATTCTAGTGTTAAAGATCAATACTTCACACAACTTCAATCCAACACTTAATAACTTATCATTTTAAGGAAAAAGATAAATAAAACTACTCAGGATTCAAGGAGAAAGCACAACAACAATTAAGTTTAAAAATAAAAATCGTTTAAAAAAATAAAAAGTCTAAATTAAAACCAAATATAGTCACAAAGATAAAACTTATCTCAAGTTCCTCTCCACCAAACTCTTAAAGCTCCTTTGAATCTCTTGTCTTCCTTTCATTTACAATACTATCTTCTAACACACTAAAACTCCTCCCTTTCTTCTCTTTAAAAATATCCTAATTAATCTATGAAAAATCTCAAATTGAGGAGGCGGTGTTGTGATTTAGAGCATTCAATTCAATCCAAGTCTTCTTTTTTTATAGCTTTTCAAGAGGTACTTTGGTGTCTCTTCAAAAATGTGTCCACATTCATTGAATCTTCCAAGAGTTGCCTCTTTTCAATAGCCAGTTGAATGTACATTTGTGCCCATTAAACATAAACTATTTTTTCACAAAGTGTTCCTTCAAACTCCCCTTCAAAAATTTGTATAAATTTATTGAAATTTCAAATAACTACCTTTAGCGCGTAAGCGCGAGGTCTTGGTGCCTAGGTACAGTTTTCTCTATTTTCCTGGAGCTTAAGCGCCAGTCATGGTCATTTGGGCACCATAGTTCATTTGCACACCTTCTTCATTTTTGCTCCAAATTTAATCTTTTTTCACTCCTTTCACCATTTTTCATCCATTTGATTGTACCTAAAAGAAAAACAAACAAATACCTTCCATTAAAGTGCAATATCCTCAAAAATAGGTATGAAACTGTGTACATAAATGCTTTATATTTTAGGTGTATCAGCAGGTCATCCATAGCATTCTCCTCACAAGAAAGTGGAGCATCACGCGTAGATGCATCGGCTTTAGTTTCAACGAAATTGATCTCCATGAACACCTCATCGAGATTGTCTGTAAAGTCAAATTCTTCATCATCACCAACACCCACTCCTTGCTCTTTAGCCAATTCTACAATCTCAGCTCTCAGCTTTTCTACTTCAACATCGATTTCTTTCTCATGAATCTTGAGATCTATGAGTCTTTCTTGCGCATCATTCTGCTTTGGAATGGACTCTATAGCATTGGCGGCAACAGTCCTTGACACATCAGACCTATCTTTCATTCCATAAAACTGCCCCACTGGCTCAATGGGATGTACTGGTGTGGGACCCTTGGGTACCCACACTTTCTTCTTTGACATCGATGCCTTAAGATGGAGTGTCTCGAAGGAGGAGTTAGTGTGTAGAAGACAAGTATGCTCCCCACGGTGCAAACCAAGTACAACGGTAATGGGTATCTTCCCTTTCTCAATTATTAGGAAGTCTTCATGAATGGCGTTAGGTGGTATTCTCAAACTCAGACGTGACTTAATCAATTGACATCCTACAAGCTTTGGAGTAATGGTAGTCAAATTTGTAAGGGTAGCAATAGTATTGACTCGATTCTTGAAATAAAATTTGACTGGAACACGGGCTTAGGGTACCTCTGCTGATCTCTGGTACTGGAAGACATGTCTAATTTTTTTCAAAATTTCATTTTTCAAGCAAGGTGAAACTGCACAACCCTTCCACTTGAGTAGCTCGACAACTGAACATCTCTCCTTAGCAGCTAGTCTCTCAAATAAAGTATAAACTTTGGTGATATAAGTGACCTTCTCCCGCTTCTTACTATGATTTTGTGGTGACGGCAGAGCAGTAGCAATTCTACAGAGGCTTTCACCTCTAGAGGTGTCTGAAAAGGGATAAAACCTACTCCCTCAGAGGGTAGGAGAGGTCTCAAAAATCCTGAGTTCCTCCTGTTGAGGAATCTCATCAATATATACTAACTCTGTAACTTTTTCCCCAGCAGCTCTCTGGATCTTGCGATTATGATTTCTTTTCTATGACTTGGTCAGCGGCTTAACTCCTAAACTATAACCAATTTCAAATACAGACAGTAGGGTAGCAAATGTTTCAACTGGATCATCTTCAACCAATACTTCTTTTCCTTTAGTAGATGATGTGGTAGGCACAATAACAGTAAATTTGGCAGCAGTAGGTGTAATGAATCTCAAGCAAATAAATGTGGGGGTGATATACTTAACAAGCATTAGTACCGTAATGATCTTTGCCTTTTCATAGGAAATGAAGTCCTGGAGATAGTTCAAATTGAACTTTGCTGAAGGCTCTTGAGTTTTCGGTGCAACAACTTTGTTGACAATAAATGGGGCCTTGCCGAGCATAAACTGTAACTTGTGAAATCCAACTCCAAACTTGATGATTAGTGCAATATTATAGGCATCATGGCTAGTAAGCAGGTTATAAGAAAAGGTTAGAGTTGGAAACGTGACACGCCTAAAATATACCTATTTTCTTATATATATTTTTATGCTCAATTTTAATGATATTACTCTTTAAGGGAATGTATTTTGCATATTTTTGGTTTCAGGTACAAGAAATGAACTCTTGGAGAAAATGAAGCAAAATTATTGCAATTTGGAGTAAAAACGAGCAAGAAAGAAAATTCTGATGTGGCACTTTTTGATATGTCTTTCTATGCTTAATCTACTTTACATTTCTCACATATTTTTCAATGAAATTATACTTTAAATAAAGGTTTCTTTCATGAATATTTTGTAGGTATATCTGTTAGGAGTGAAATGCAACTAAAATAGGGCGAAATTGAGCTAAAAAAAAGCCAAACAGAGGAAAACAGTGGAGCTGCTGTAGAGGGGCGCAAGATGCGCTAAACCAGTGCATGATGTGCCCAGAGAACTGGTGCATGATGTGCCAGAATGGGTGCATGATGCGCCAGAGATGACTTTTTGCCGATTAATGTGGTTTGGGAAAAGTTTTTTCTGAATTTTCAAAAATACACTTGCTCAAAACACCCATTGAGTGATTCAATGCATCTAAACACTTTGAAAGGTTCTTTTATGAAGGGATATGTCTCTTAGATCAATGGACATGTCTTTTGAATTCAAAAGAGTTGAATTTTAGATAAAATTTTTGAGGGATTTTTTAATTCTTTTTAGATGGAGGCAACCTTTTATGAAAGAGAGGGAAGTCTAGGGCTTGAAAAGGAGATTTGGGTTGTGAGGTGTGCGTGTGTATGTGTGTGTGTGTGGTGTGAGAGTAAGAGGAAGAAGAAGGCAAAAGAAAAAAAGTCAAGGGCTTGGTGATTTTCTTCAAGGATTGTAAGAGGAGAGGAAAGGCAACAAATTTCTTTTTCATTATATTTTTAAGAGAGAATTTAAAGTGCTTGTAGGGAGAGAAAGGCTTGAAGAGAACTTCTAGAAATTTTCTTGGGAAGGATTGTGAGATAAGTTGTGTTCTTTTATTTCTTTATTTTATAAACTTTTTTTTATATATGAAATTTGTATTTTTTTGTATCCTTCTCATGAATTCTAAGTAGAATTTTTTATCCTTCTCCCTGCTTTGAGATATGGTTTTGTGAAGAATTGATTTTGTTTTATACGATTTTAAATGTAAGAAATTTGTGATGATTCAAACTCCAATGTTCATTTACTTTTTGATCTGGTCAATTGAAATTTTTAAATGTGTTGGAAACATATGTTTCAAAAGGGCTATGATTTCTACAACATGTGGAGAATCACATTTGATTTTAGGGGAGAGTATTTCATCCATGGGGTTGAGTGGAAATAAATAGAGAAATATACTTTGTTGGATGCAGAATTAGAGATTTTAAGGTGACAGATTAAAATCCCCAATTTGCTCCAGTTTATTAGAAACTGATGCGAGAATGTTAGCTTTCAGGTGAGGGAGTAGTAGGAGCTCTGGAGTGGCAGCCAGTATCCTCCCAACTTAACAATGGAATTAAGGACCAAACTCTGGATTAGACAATGTTCTTTATGCACTCCAAAGAGGGTAAAGAATAGGATTGATTCTATTTGGCACAAAACAATTTTTATATATTTTTAAATGATTTTAATTTATTCATAATCCATATACTCATTGTAAAGAGGAAGGATGCTTTATTAAATTTGCACTCTTCGTCACAAAACTTTGTTTAGTCTTAGTAAATTTAAATTTGAAGTTTAGAAATTAGTCTAGTAAACTTAGTTTTTTTAGTTATATTTTTGTTATCATTCATTAAACCTATTTTATCTTTTCTTTCTTACTTTAATTTTTATAATTTAAATATTCTAATTTAAGTTATTATTATAAGAATTTCCATCTTCCAAAACTAAGACTTTATAGTTGTAAACTAGAATTGGCCTAAGGGATTTCTTACTGTGCTTCGCAGTGGGATCGATACTGTGGCATTTAAAGAAAGCTCTATATTACTTGAAGAGACAAGTGAACTTGTGTAGAACCACTAATGTGTGAACTATGTTATATATTTTATAACATTTTGATTTTACAGCTAAATTCAAATTGGGTCAAGTTTTGGGTATATTTTTGAAAGCCAAATTAGTGTGTAATTTCGGGATGGGTCAAGTTTTTGTCAATATTACCAGGGATTTTTATTTACATAAAACACACAGAAAAACATCACACACTAAGGGTGCATCAAAACTCCATCATAGCAGCTTCAAAAAAAAAGTTTCAAGGGTTACTATCGACTAATACCTTGTAATTCTAGTGCAAGCACAAAATTTTAGAAGGTCATTCTTTGAATTGGGCACATCCTTTCTTATTTTCATTTTAACCTTTATTATTATTTTTTTTTATTATAGCGTTAAAGAGTTTTAATTAAAATTATATGAGGGGGAAGAGATGTAATGACTTAGCTTGAATTGTAATTAGCAAACCAAACATGAAAGATACAAGACAAAGGTAAAGTTAAGGACCAAGTGCAAGACCAACTTCACAACACACATCACCTACGTGAAACTAGTGCACCAATACACCTGTTGGAGTTCCAAACCTACACAAAAAAAAAATCCCTAAAGGATTCTTGAACCTCTCTTTTTAAAGGTGGTCAAGTAGACGGTCCTGAAATCTAGAAGAGTTGATTGTACTTACCTAAGAAAGAAATGGGTGAAGTATGTCAACGAAGGAATGATAATCTAGTCCATGACGAACATGGACACAATATTTAGGTATGAAGACAAGACTTCCTTATCATAATGAAGAGAGAAATTATTCCTCACTGAAGTCGCCAGAAATTTTCGGTCACTAAATTGGCAATGTATATTTTTTTTAATTTAATATATATATATATTTTTTTTAAAAGTAATAGTTTAATTTTAAAAATATTAGACTAAAATGATTTCCTATAGACAATAGTTTAAATAAACAAGCACAACATCGCAAGTAATGCACTTATCTCAAGGAACAGACATATCACTTACTAATAAAACTTGATTAAATAAACTATAGAATTTATGACATCCATTTTAATCTACAAAACTATTTATGTTGACCTACAAATTTGCCTTATCTAATATGAAAGATTAGATAGGGTTTATATTAAGCTGGTTTCTAAATTTTACTACAAGGGCAAACATATATAGTAAATTACATCTTATACAACCAAAATCTTCTAAGAAAACTCTCGATTTAAATCATAAAATATTGTCTTCAAGAAATTCAAAGGGTAGGAATTTTGAAGGTTGGACAAAGAAGTATCAAGTGGACAAAGATCAAGTTTGGAATAATCAATATGTAATCTAAAGGGAAAAAACTAGGGGATGCACAAATCCTGAGAAGAAACTGAGTGACTTCCCAATTTATCCTATGGTTTGGCTTCAACTTCAAGAAAATTTTATTAAATGTTTCATCTTTCCACATTTATTAATTAGGGCTTACGTTTGCATGAAACAGTCATACAAATACCCTGAAAGGTAGGAAGGTTTATGTCTTGAGGAAAGACAACCTCTGAGCCTAAGGCATGTTAGGGCTTAAATTGTGTAACATGGTTATGCAAAACCCAAAAGATAAGGTGAGGACTTATGTCACACTAAGAAAAATACCTTGAAATTTTATGGTTGTTATTTAATTTTATTAAATAGATTTTTGCTGCAGATCTGTTAGCTCTCTCAAATTTGTTTTTTTGCACATCCTTGTCATGATGCCCATTGGGTTAGCTCCAAGCTCCTTGTTGAAGTAGCAGTCCAAAGATTTAAGGTTCAAAAGGTTTTACCAGAAGTGTTTAAGTGACAAGCTTTGTTATTATCCAATTATTATAGGGGGTTAAAGTTGATTAGAGAGACACCGGTTAGGATCCCATGGTTCCTTTGTTCTGATACCACTCTTTTTCTTGAATTGACCTAGTCTAAATGAGTTGTTAAGCTCATTTAAATTAGGGAAATCTTGTTAGCAACCTTAAGTGACCTTATCCAAGGGACTCCCACAAATTTAGAAGGACATGTTATGCAATTAATGTTCAGTTTAGAAAAATGTCATTCAATTTTGAAAAACTAATTTTGTAATTTTTATTGTTGGAATAGTTTTGTAAGTAAAGTAAATAAATGCAGGAAAGGAAAGTACTATAAATTAATAAAATTGCATTGCACAAAATAATGCATACCCGGCCTCTGCTACTGCTACATGGTTAGCATCATAAAGCATCATATATTTGCAAAAAATATAAATCGCAGGAAAATAAATTGGAGCATCCAACACTGAAAAAGTCAGAAAACAGGTCATAGGAAAACACAAGTAAAAGAAAAACTCGTAGTCATATATGGAAGACCAGAACTGGTTGTAAGACATTGGTAAAGGTGGAAGCTCAGAGCTGGACTGTGTTCTTACTGACCTTAAGTGAGAGCTACCAACCTGACAATCTACAAAGGACAGTCCTAACCTCAATCCAAGTTATTAACCATGGACCTTTATAGGTCTTCATTTGAATTTAATTTTCATGCATAAAAAAATTACTTTATCAGGCAAAAGAGCTTTTTGTTTAAATCATTCTGTAGAGTGATGCAATCCAAAGGTTAATTACTTCAATCCAGCTAGGACGACAAGCAACCTAAGAGTATCAGGGGCAATCACCTCCCCAAGAGTTATTAAATAATATCAATGGTCCTTATCCTCTCCTTCTATTAACGGTCCTTAATGTAGGAGAAACTATTCTAAAATCCCAAATCGTATCCCTCGTATTAGCACATATTAGCCTTATCGTCATTGCCCTAGCCACCTAGACCTCAGACATACACAAGTTCGATGATCCATATGTGGAAAAAATAAGCCTCAGTCCCTCACAAGGATTTAAATACTTTAGAGAAGACTCAAATCCTTAACCATTGGGTCATATAATATAAGACAAGTAGTATAGGGTATTTTTATTGATTTAGGTGAATTATCATGTCTCGAAGCATAACTTGATGGGTCCCTAAAAGTTTTAATTGATGATTTTCTAGAAAAAAGTATAATAATTCCAATTGTCCTTAAAAATATCCAAAAGAGTATAAAAGTGCTCGGGGCACAACCCCACACAACATTTTACAACCCTTTAAAACGTCTGGAGTTCATTTGAACTTATTACGTTGTTCAGTTAATAATCCAAAGTTAAGTTTAAATTTAATAGTTTAATACACCCTATTGCTCAGTGAACTTCAAAATTTCAATTATCCCAAGAGTGTTGCACCCAGACATTTCACTTGATATTTTATTTAAGTGTTATGTAGATGGATACCCTTAGAGCAAGCTTAAGTCGTTAAGGATCTTGTACCCACAATTGAAGTTGGGCTTGTAGTATTCAAAGATATTAATTATTTAATCTTGTTTCTCCTTTCTAAACCTCATTAAAAAAATTTAAGAATCAATCCTAGCTCTCCACTAAGCCTTTAAATCCGATCTCAGGTTAGATTTGTAATAATAAAAATGTTCAATGAAATTAAAATCAATCTCCATTAAAATAATGCTTATCAGTTAATCATCAATTAGAGGGGGCTTCAAATAAGTGAATTATTATCTTCCTAGCTTAAGCCCACAACCTTAGTATCATCCAATTGAACTAACCTCCAAGTCATCATAAGTTATAAAATTATAATTTTACATTTATCATGAAAATGTGGAAAAATGATTTCTACCTATTAACCCATTATGTTTCAAACATCCAAAAGGGTTTATTATGATTAAAATTACCAATTTCCCTTTTGGCTTTACCTAACTTTTAATCAAGGAATCAAAATCTTAAAATTACCATTTTACCCCTAAGGCCTCTTACTTCATAACTCTTTAAATTCAACTGAAATAACTTCGAGAATTTTATGGTATCCCACTCATGGGTCAATTAAAATATCAGAGGAGAAATTATGATTTTTTAAACTTTTATTTAATTTATATAACTATTTTAGCTCAAAAATATGATTTTCAATGTTAATTTATTTAATTAATCAAAGTAAAGTTTTTATTCATGGGAAAAATATTAGAGGTTCACTTAGGTCAGAAGACTATTTGAAAAAAAATTCATGATTTTTTTAATTATATCTTAATTGTTATAGTTATTTATTGATTTTAGTGATTATTTAAAAAGAAAATATAATTTAATTTTAAAAATTACTTTTTATGTTTTTATAAGATCTCCCTAAATCTAGAAAACTCATAGAAAAAAGCTTTTAATATTTTATTTATTTATAATAACTATTTTAATGAAAAATTAAGAAAATACATTTTTAGCATTTAAAAATACATAACCAAATAAAAAAAAATAAAAAAAATATTTTCAAGGGTTTTAAGGAATCAGGGAACAATTAGTAACTTTTTTGGGCATTTTCATTTTTTTCAAAATTTTAATTATTTTTAAATCCAAAAATAGCCCAAAAATGAACTATTTATTTTAATATAAGTTTTATTTTTCTTAGGTGCCCTTAATTATAAGGAACTCAGAAAATCACATTTCATAATTTTCATAATTATAATTTATTTATTATAGTTATTTTAATGCAAAAAATCCCATTTGACTAGAAAAATAGTCTTTAGTGATCAAATCAATTCAAATGGGTTTCAAGTTTAAAGTGAGTTAAAATGGTCATTATATATACTGTGGAATAATTTTTATAATTTTTTGAATTATATTATATTTATTTAAATTTTTATGATTTAAAATGACTTAATTAGCTATAGCAATGTACATAAATATTTAAATTCAATTTATATTTTTCCTAGAGTCCTCTAACAATAGAGAACCTACCAAAATAAATCCCAATTTTTTTATTAATAAATTAATTTAGATAATTAATTTAAGTAAAAGTGGGCCACTATACTTGAATATTAATGTTTCAGTGTTATAGGTGTCCTCTGACTTTGGAAAAATCAGAGGACATCTTGACTATTAAGAGAAATAAACCTCTTAAGTTTCAAGCCATGGTGACCACTATTCACTTAGTTAAAAGTAAAACAGTCCATAGAGTATTTAATTAATTAAAACTCAAAGACATGTTAAATAACTTTTATTTGTGTTACACATTAATTTCCTCTATTCATTGAGCAAGTGGTTATTTTTATTTTTTTTTTATAATTTTTCTATACCAAGTTATGAATTTTTAAAGTTATAGTATTTATTTAAATAAAAAATACCCTATTTATCAACTTATCCACATGAAATCCACGTCAACCTACAACAGCTCCAAAAGACCACAGGGCGCATTTTGATTCATTGTGCTTTACACCTCAGCATGCCCTGCATGCCACTATTCACGAATAGCTCTTCCGTCCGACTTCTCCTCCATCATTCGATCAATACAAGCACGAATGGACAACATCCATTGATTGTCGCAAATTGTTTTAAATCGAGAACCATTCACACTAAAACCCTAAGATCTTGATTGATACTCAACCAAATCACATGGGGTTTGTTCTTATAGCTTCATCTAATCAAGGAAAACCTATCTTTATGGTCACATAAATATGAAATACAAGTCCACTTTACATTTAGTGAAAACGAGCTTAAAATTAGGGATTTTGATATATAACTTAGCCCAAAATGTGAGGACTCAAGTAGGTGCTTTTGGAAGCTTCTCTATAGTCCAACAAACCTTATAAATGTGTTTGTTTGAGCTATTTTAACGTCTATGTAGGATTTCGACCAACTGGCCTTAGTCTAGGAGTGGGTTAGAGTTCTCAGCAAAGGGGGTTTTGAAGGGAAACTTCCTTGTTTGGTCTGAGGAAGCTTAATGGTGGTTCAATTTATGATTTAGTGGAGTTTTCTGGAGTAACAAAAAAATTCATGAGTTTGGATGATCAAATTGAGCTTGGACAGTGAATTTCAGTGGTTGAAAATGGTTGGATTGAACTCCGAAAGGCTAGAGGAAGCTCTGTGAGCAATTTGGAAGGCTCTCCCCAAGAAATTGATAGCACTCTCTCTTTGGCTGTGAAGGGGGTGGTTTAAATAGAGGAGGAAGGGGTGGCCAATTGGGCTAGCCAGTGGGTGTAAAGTGAAGCTTAGGTGCAGGGCTAAGCGGCACCAGTAACCAATAAGGGTGGGCCTCATTGGATGGGTGTAAATTTGATTTGGTCCATGGTGTAACATTCTCAGAGTTTGGTTTTCCGGCCACTAGGTCGGCCGGCCAGGCTAGGGGAGCCCCAATTTGAACCCCCAATTTGGCCATGAGCCAAAATCCCTTCAAATTGAATTCTCTAATCTATCCAATTTCTATAATTTTGGATTCTAAATTCTTTATAGCATTCCTCTAAAACAATTTGAACCTTCAATTGGCCTTGAATTAGCTTCAGGCTAGCCCAAATTTAACTCAAACCAAAACTCCAATTTTGCCACAAACTTTAAATTCTTCTAAATTAAACCTCATAGCCCCTCAATATTCAACCTAATTAATTTCTAAATATCTCGTGACAATTTTCTACACCAAATTTATCATTCAACTCTACTAAATCAAAGCTCTAGCCAAACCCAAACCCAAGTCCAAGCCAAAGCCTAGATTTTGAACCTAAACCTTGAACCCACTTGGAGCAACTTGTTTCAGCCCATCTTAGACAACCACAGTTAACATTTGGACCTTCAAAAGTTGCCAAGATCTTATTAGCCCACCATAGAGGTGTCATTGACCAAGTGTCCCATGATTTACGGAATTGCATCCTTTCTCTAGCCAAATGACCTATGTTTGAGCCCAATTGATTAAACTCCCATCTTGATCACAATTAAACCTCTCCTTTGGTTATCTCTGCCAAGTGGCTTCCTTGGCTTGTTCAGCTGGCCTAGTGGTCAGAAACCAAACTCTGAGACGGTTACCCATCGATAAAATCAAATTTACACGCATCCAGTGAGGCTAACCCCCATTGGTCACTGATGCTGCTCAACCCTCCACCTATGCTTCACTTTAGGCCCTCTGGCTAGCCTAATTAACCACCCCTTCCTCCTCTTTTTAAACCACCCCTCCATAGCCAAAGTGAGAGTGCTATCAATTTCTTGGGGAGAGCCTTCTAAATTGTTAACAAAGCTTCCTCTAGCCTTCCTGAGTTCAATCCATCCATTTCCAACAAGTGAAATCAACTGTCCAAGCTCAATTTGATCACCCAAACTTATGGATTTTTTTTTCACTCCAAATAGGTTAATTTGGTTTAAATTTAGTTCAAAATTGGCTTAGACATGATAAAATGGAGCTTAGAATTGAAATTGGGGAAATTTGAAATCAATTTGGTGGAAATTGGGAGTGATTTGGAGACTTTGGGCATTTAGGGGTAAGATTGGGGTTTTGGTCAAAATTGGTGGAATGGGGAAGTTTGGAATGATTTGGGAGGCTGGGAAATTTTTTGACACAAAGGGTATTTTGGTAATTTTGGCAATTTTTGGGGTATTTTGAAAATTTTGAAAATCTTGAGGTGTTTTGGGTAATTTGGACGTTTCCAAATGAGTGGTAATGGTTTTTGGATAAAATATAAGGATTTGGGTCATTTTCTAGAAACTTTATGGTTTTACGGGAAATTTGGTAATTTTGAAAAAGTTTAGGGCAAAAGGCCAAAATTATGAATTTGGGTAAAATGGGATCAATTGAGGATGCTAATCATAAAAAAATTCCCTTATGAGTGAAGGTGAGGGGTTTCAATTATGTGTGTACAAGACTATCGGTAGCCAAATTAAAAGTTTTCGGTCGCCAGAATGGATATCCCGATGCCAAGTTTAATTTAATATTAGTATTTATAATTTTGAAAAGTAATATTTTAAAGTTTTAAAATACAAGACCGAACTAATCTCATATCCTCAATAGTATAAATAAATGAGCCTAATACTGCAAGCAGTGCATCCATCCTGAATAATAGATACACTACTCACTGGTAAGTCTCATTTAAATAAACTAAAAAATTTATGGCATCCATTTAAGTATGCGAAAAACCATTTTTTATGTTTCCCAACAAATTCCTCTATTCAATACGAAAAATTAAAATGGCTTTATATTAAGCTTGGTTCTTAAAGTTTGCTTGTAAGGGAAAGCACGTATAGTTAATTACATCTTGGATAATTGAATTCACCGAAGAAAACTCTCGATTAAGATCAGGGAATATTGTCTTCAAATAATTAAAAGAGATATAGCTTTTCAAAAGATCAGACAAAGTGCTGTTAAATAGGAATGACTCAAATTTGAAACAATTTATTTTGGAATCCAATGAAAGAAGAACTAAGGGATCTCCAGTGTCTTAAGGAGAACCTCAGTGACTTATCAAGCTATGATATGATTTTGCTTCAGTTTTGAGAGAAAGAAAATATTTAAATGTTTCATCCTGCCAATTTTTTTATTAGGGCTTACATTTATGCGCGACTGTCGCACGAATATCCGGGAAGATGTAAGGATTTCAGTCATGAAGAACGACAACCTCACAATCCTAAAATGAGTTAGAGCTTAAATTGTATAGCAGAACTATAAAAAGGCCTAAAGATGAGTTGAGGATTTATGTCACACTAGGCAGAAAACCCCAAAATCCTATGACTTGTTGTTTGATTCTAAGGAAAGATGTGTTATTGTAGATCCTCAAGCTGTTGTAGACACTCGTGTTGTTACATATTGCTATTACAGAAGGCTGCCCATGGACTTTGATCCAAGCTCCTCGATGAAGTAGCAATCCTAAATTCTAAGGTTTAAAGGTTTGAATGACAAGAGTAAGTTCAATCATTATGGAGGGGGGTTATTAATGTTGATTAAACTGGCACTAGTTAGGATCCCACGGTTACCTTGTTATGGTATCAATATTTTCTTTTGAATTTACTTAGCTTAAACAAGTTGTTACACTTATTTAAATAAGGGAGATCTCGTTAGCAACTGTTGCTTACCTCCTCCGAGGGACTCCTGTAAATTCAAGAGGATGTTTTCTGTTTAGTGACATTATAATGGATTTATGGTTACATTTTGAACAATTTATTTTAGGTTTTAAAAATTTTGATTAATTTTTTTAAAATGGTTTTGATTTTTGCAAGTTAAGTTTGGTGCATGATCCCGATACTTTTTATCTGTCAGTATTTATAAAGTTGACACTACTACTTGAAGATTTTAATCTCCAGCAACGGCGCCAAAAATTAATCCCAAGCTAAGTAAGATTTCAATTATATTTTTAAGAACTAGGGATTCTATGCAAGTATACTTATTATTATCAAGCGATGGAGGGCTTTTTGATTAAGCTCTGAATTACAAACCCACAGAGATTGAGCTTAATGAAGGCGGCTTTCAAGAGAAGTTATAGTCTAGAATAACATGTCCTAGCTTGAAAGGTTGATAAAGTTTTGATTTTGATTATATCATACAATAATCACTACAATACTACTTCTACTTTTAAACTAAATTACTTAGTAAACTTTAGAAAGTGGGGCTTGATATATTAAAAGTACCATTCCTCATACAATAAAATTAGTGATGTGTGTGAAGGTAAAAGAAGTAGTGAGAGAGATTGTGACAAATAGGAGATGCTATAAGGAACATTGGTTAATCTAAAATTTGAATAGTTCTCAGGAAGGGCTAGGCATGGAAGATATTAGCTCTCACTCTAGAGTTCCCTCTTATCCCTCCATCTGAAGGCTAACTTCTTGCTTTAAAACCTAAAGTAATAGAGCAAATTAGGGGGGTTTAGCCTGTCATTCTAAAGTCCTCTAATTCTACACCCATCAGAGATTATTTCCCTATTTATTTGCACTCAACCATATGAACTACATTATTATCCTTACAATCTCCTGTGATTCTACCACCATTGATTGAGACAACACCATCACAGATCTTACATGTTCTCAAAACATATTTTTACATACAAGTTGATCAAGTTTACATGTAAATGAAGAAAAAAGTAAAAACATCACAATATATTCTCACTCTACTCAATTCTATATCCTACACATGCTTACTAATTCATTATAAAAGGAAAGAGTAAAGAGAACTACTCACTACAAATAGAGAAACAACAAGAACTTTTCATTAAACAAGACTTTGAAACCATACAAACAAAGTACTAGATTCTGATCAAAATACAATAAACATACTAATCTGTGATGGAAATCTAACTCTCCGTGTATAGCAAAAGCAATCTCCTTACAATCCTATCCAAGAACAAAACGAAAAGAAAAAGAAGAAATTCTCACTCTCTCTCTCTTTCTCTCTCACCTTATCGCCCCCTTTGGGCTCACGCCCAAGCCTTCTTCTTCTTCTCCAAGTCATCTTCTCCTCTTAAAATTAGTTCAAGAGTCTAAGAGTCATTTTTAAAATATTTCCAATCCTAATTTATAATTTCCCAAGAGTTGCTTAAGAGTTTCTTTAAAAGTGTCCACATTCAATGAATCTTCTAGAAGGTGTCTCAAGTGACTCTTCATAGTCTTCAGAAACATCCATATAACCACCCCAAATCCTTTTAAAAAGCCTCTTTTATCGTTTCTAATAAAATCCCAAAGAGACACACGAAGCACTGCTTCAAAAAGCGTCCAAATCTGATGTATATTATTAAAGATATGTTGAAAAACATTTTTGGCGCTTAAGGGCCTATTTTAGTTGCTTAAGAGCCCTCCATTATGTTTGGTGGCACCTACTCTAATTTGGGCACTTAAGCATTGTACACAGGCACTTAAGTCCCTAGTTTCGGCCCCCATGGCTCCGGTGTGCCCAGGTTCGACCCAATTTTCTTTGGTTGGCTTCGTTTGATCCATTTTTGCTCATTTTGCTCCAATCACTCCAAATTCATCAATTTAACGTACCTACAATAAAAAATACAAGAAACCATACCTTTAAGGTGCAATATCATTATAAAATATAGCATTAAAAATTGTACATTTCTAGGCACATCAAAATCACCCAAACATAAATATTACTTATCCTCAAGTAATACAATATTTTTAAAATCATTTTTCTATATTAGAGATAGTGGATCATCCTTTAGAATTGCTAAAATTTTCTTTTAAAAAAGTGATAGTTCAAATTTGAAGAACTTTTAGTGAATCAGACTAGTCCAGGGTCTAAAATATTTATCATGAAATTTGGGAGTTTAATTTCCTATCTAATTCTGAAATTTATGTCGATATTCCAATCTTCAGATCCTATGAACTTTACTTTCTAGACTTAAGAACTCTCTTAAAAATATTTTTTACTAATGTAAGTATGAAAGTAAGCTTAGGATTGCGCTAAGTTCTTTACTCTAAAAAGACTAAAGTGAAACCAATTTTTGATTAGGACCTCTCTTCAAGCTTCTCCTCACCTTTTTTTTTGCATTTTATTTTTCTTTTTCAAGATCACTTTGAGCCAATCTTATTTTTTTCTAATATTTTCTTTTTTTTTATGTGAGGATAGTTGGCACTAAAACATTGAGTAGTTGTCCGTTCGAAGCTGTCAGCCGTCGGAATCGGAATCCCGTCGCCAGTTTCACAAAGGCATTTTAATTTACATATATTTATATATTTTTTAAAATAATATGAAATCAAACTGATCTCTTATCTTTCATAGTTCAAATGAAAGAGCACACACCTCAAGCTATGTATGTATCCCCAAAGATAAACACAAGACTTGAGGGTGAGGCTCGATCAAATAAATTAAGAAATATATGACATCTGTTTCATCTATGAAACCATTTTTATATAGACCGACACGTTCCCCTATTTAATATGAAAAATTAAATAAGGTTTATATTAATTTGGGTTCTTAAAAGTGTCCTATAAAAGCAAGCCCTTATAGTTAATTACATCATAGATAACCGAAGTTACTTAAGAAAACTCTCAATAAAAATCTGGGGATATTGTCTTCAAAGAAGTCGAAGGAATAGGACTTTTCAATGAGATCGAACAAAGAGGCGTGAAATTGGAAAGGCTCAAATTTGGAACATTAATTTTGGAATCCAAAGGAAGAAGAACTAGGGGATGTCACGGATCCTGAGAAGAACCTCAGTGACCTCCCAAACTATCATATGGCTTGGTTTCAACTTAGAGGAGAAACATTTAAATGCTTCATTCCACCAATTTTATTAATTAGGGCTTACATTTGTGTGAAACGATCACACAAATAGCCTGAAAGATATGAGGATTTAGGTCATGACGGACTACAACCTCAAAATCCTAATAGGTTAGGACTTAAATTGCATACCAAGGTTATACAAAGGCCTAAAGATAAGGTTGAGGATTTAGGTCACACTAGGCGGACAACCTCGAAATCATATGGCTTGTTGTTTAATTCTGAAAAAAAGGTTTAGCTGATGTAGACATGTTTTACTGTTGAAGATGGACGTGTTGCCCACAACGCTAGCTTCAAGCTCCTCATCATGACGAGTTTAAGTTTTCTAATGTGTCAATTCATGATGTCAAATCAAATTTCTCCTAAGGTTATGGTTATTTAAATATTATGGGGGATGTTAAAGTTTATTAGAGTCACACTGGTTAGGATCCTGTGGTTACCTCGTTCCGACACCACAATTTTCTTTCAGATTCACTTAGTCCAAATAAATTTACTAAACTCAACTTAATGAGTTTCAAACTTTCACTTAGATTGTGAGAAATCTTGTTAGCAACCGAAGGTAACCACCTCCAAGTGATTCCCGATTATCCAATAAAGACATTTTAATTTAGTTGCAATTTTTGTTTTGTTTTGTTTGTGATTAAATTTTGAGTTGTCTTATATTTTGATAGTTATGGCAGTGAATTTTATCTTTTTTAATTTTTGTTTTTTTTGTTTGACATACAAGGTGAGTTTAAGCATGTAAACAAGAAACAAGAGGTACAAAAAAGTAAATGCAATAACTTGAAAGCGTACTTGTCAATTTTTCTCACTCCTCCACTTGAAATATTAGCTTTGACAATATGTATATAATATTTGCAAGAATACAAATTACAGGAGTAGATGAAGGTATAGCTACAGAACCCCAAGTTATGACTTTATTGTGCTCTGAAGATCTTAGTAGATGATTTTTTAAAAAAATATAACAAGTACGATTTGCTCTTCAAAATATTCAAGAAACTTCAAAGTGCTCTGAGCATGACCTTGAACCACTTTGAAGATTTCTTAAAATATTTTGAGTTCATTTTAAACTTATCATATCACTGTACTAATCATCTGAGGTTAAGATAAGGTTATCCCATTGCTCAATAAAACTTGATGTTTTATTTATCCCAAGGCTAGGACACTCCATTAATCAATTGATGTTCATTTAAGAGTTATGTGGGTGGGTGCCCCTAAGCAAATTTTAAATAAGTAAAGGTTTTGGTTTCTAAAGTTAAAATCGGGCTTGTAGTGTAAAGAGGTGCTGATCGTCAATCATGTTATCTTCTAAATCCAATCAAATGAGTTTGAATGTCAGGCCTAGGTCACTACCAAGCCTTGACAATCACAAAAGGTGAAAAGTTAACTTAGCTAAATTTTGATTTAAATGACATGCATTCTTATTGAAAGATCACATTGTCATCAAATTTGAGCTTAAAATTAATGAGATAATATTTTCTTAACTCAAACCAAACACTTGAGAATCGTTTAATTTTGATTGACTTCCAAGTTATGATAATTAAGGAAATTACAATTTTGTTCTTAAGGTGGCAAGCGAGTTCTTAACTTTTAATCTCATTGTATTTCAATCATCCAAACATGTTCATTAGGATCAAAATTACCATTGTTCCCTTTGATCATCCTAAATCTTGATTAAGGCACCGAAACCTAAAGTTACCCCTTTGCCTTTGGGGCTTCTCACCTGATAACTCATTTATCAAAATTCAAATGACTTTGAGAAAGTTTTAGAGTATCCTATCCATGGGTCATTTAAAAAATCAAAGTAGAAAATGTGGATTTTCAAAATTTATGTTAATTTAAATAAGTATTTAAATTTAAAAAAGTAACATTTTCAAAATTGATTTATTTAACTATATTATAATAAAGTTTTTATTCATGAGAAAATCATTAGAGGTTCTACTAGGTCAGAGAAACACTTAGACAAAATTTCATGATTTTTTTTAATTAAATATTTAATTTAATTTTGTATTTATTACTGATTTTTATGATTTAATTAATTATGAAAGAAGTTTTATTAACAAAAAATATTTTTTATATTTTTATTATACCTCTCTGAGCCTAGGGAGCTTAGAGAAACAAATTTTGCATTTCTATAAATTTTAATTTATTTATTATAATCATTTTAGTGAGAAAATAAGAAAAACTCATTTTAAGCTTTTAAAAATTCATTTTAATCTTAGAAAAATTAGGTAAAGTATCCTAATAAGGTCTAAATGCTCAGGGAACAATTAGGCACATTTTAAAAATTTTTGGTTATTTCAATATTCTTAATTATTTTTAATTATTTTCAATTCAAAAAAAAGCTTAAAAATCAAATAATTTCTCAGAAATAATTTTTTTTCCTAAGTGCCCCTGATCACGACGAACTCAAAAAAACATTTTCCATAATTTTCCTAAATGTATTCAATTTAATTTAATTATTTTTGTACAAAAATACATGGTTGTTTAGAAAATCATCTTTAGTACCCAAGCTGAGTCAAATAATCTTTAAATTTTTACAGTGGGTAAACATGATTCTTATACATAATGTGGAATTGACTTTGTTAATTTTTTATTAGTATATAATTTACATAAATTACTACAAGATATATACACTTAGGCAAATATATAAATTTACAAAATTATTCAAGCCATCATGATTTTTTTTCTAAGCTTCTCTCGCCATAGGAAACCTACTAAAATTATTCTCATAATTTCTCAAGTGATATTTTAGTTTTTTATATTTAAAATAAGCCAAAATAGCCATCCTAGCTTGAAAATTAGGGTTAGAAACATAGAAATGCCCTCTGACCTTGGAAAAATCAAAGAACATCCCCTCTATCATAAGGAATGAACCCTAGAAGTTTCAAGCGATGGTGAGTAATGCTTGGTCTCATTGAATTAAAATACTTCAGAGAGTATTTAATTCATTAAAAATTAGAGAGTCAAAAAATAATTTTCATTTTTAGTCCACGTTATTTTCCTTTATTCACTGAGCAAGAGGGCATCTCTATTTTATTTTATAATTTTTTTAAACAAAGATATGATTTTTCAAATTTCTAATATTTATTTAAATTAAGAAATTCCTAATATTCTATTTATCCAACTCATACGCCGCATCTTCCTCATCCATTCCGTAGCACCATGCCTTGCATTCTGGTTTGGTGCCACTATCTGACTCGACAGCTAGGCCTCCCACTGTTCATGTACGAAAGCTTCATCCTGCTAAAATCTCATCCATCCGTTAGGTATAAGCATGATCAGACAGCTTTCCATCATCATCCCCTAAAAGCTAGATCCCATGAGTCGTTAAACTTCTAGACCTAAGATCTCGCTCAATTCTCAACCATATCACTTGGGGTTTGTTCCAACACCTTCATCTACTCAAGACAAGCACATCAATATGGTTACAATGCTAAGAAAATAGACTTTTCTTCATAAAAGGGCCAAACCAAGCTGAAATTCAAAGTTAATGGCTTATACCTTTGTCTGAGAGAAGAAGCCTCAATCAGATGCTTGTGGAAGCTTCAGTGGAGTGTAACGAACCTCTTGGATGTGTTGGTTCCCTCTTATGTAAGCTCTAAGTAGGATTTCAATGAAATGGGGTACGGCCTTAGTCTACTAGTGGTTTAGAGAGCTCAAAAGAAGATAATTTCAATCGGGATCTTCCTCTCTTACTCTGTGGAAGCTCGAGGATTGGGGAAGTTTTGTGGGTGACCAAAATTTGCCCTGATTTTGAGCTCAACAACTGAGCTCAGGTGTTGGGAAAAATGGCCACGAGATGGTTGCAATGAGCTTAAGAGGTCTTGGAGGAGCTCTGGGAGCAATTTGATAGAGTTTCCCCAAGGAAGTTGAAGATCTCATTTTTTGGCCATGGAGGAAGGGTTTAAATAGAATGTCTTAGAGTGGAGCTCAAGACTTCAATTCAGGTGCAATTGAGTGTTGAGGTGGACGGCAGCAGAATGTGAAAGGCTAATCAAGGCTAGGCACATTGGATGGGTGTAATGGGTTTTTATTAAGGGGTGGCTCTTCGTTTTAGGGTTTTCTGGCCAGAGGTAGTGGCCAAAGAATTCAGGGGAGCCAGAAGGGGGTTTATGATGGTTAACCACTAATGGCTAGTGATGATAGTGAGGAAATTCGGTTTAGGCCATAAATAGGGTGAAATTCCCTAAATCAAGGGACCATTGGTCCAAAGCTCAAATAGGATGGGCTAACTTGGTCTAACCTAGTTACTAGGCTACATTTGGTAGTTGTGGTGTCATTAATTTGGTCACTTATGCATGGCTTAATCAATTTTAGTGCATTGGTTTAATTTGGGTTAAATTGCCTCAAATTTTGGTTTGGGTTGGGCTATCCAAGACATTGGACTCAATTTATTATGCAATTTGTTGTGGATGATTGCCACAAAGAGTTTAGAAAAGATTTGGAGTCGACTTGGGGATGTTGGGCTAGACATGGGCTTAGGTTAGGCTAGAGCTGGGTTAAATCCAAATTTATGGCTAAAAATGGTCTAGGGGGATATGATAAATAGTTTTCAGCATTAATTGGGTACCAATTTAGGGGTTAGGGCATTGAATTTGGTGGAATTTGGGCACATAGTTAAATTAGGGCAAATTTAGGAATTTTAGATTTGGGTTGAAATTAAAGCTTGACTTAGGCCAATTGAGGGTTCAATTTGGTGTGTGGAGCTGTTTCAAAGAGTTTATGATGCATAAATTGGGCAAATGGAAGGATTTGGGGGTTCAATTAAGTGGGATTTTAGTTTTAGGCCAAATTGGGGCTTTTGATTTGAGTTGAAATTGGACTCAAATGTGGGTAAATTGGACTTAGATTTGGTTTGAATTAAGTTTTATATTGATGAATTTGAATTTATAAATGAAATTGGAGAAGATTGGGATCAAATTGGTGGACATTTAGGGTGAATTGGGGTAGTTGGGCCTTTAAAGGCTATTTGGGGCTTTTAGTTAAAGTTGGTCAAATTGGTCAGATTGGGTTGAATTGAAGGGTCCAAATTGGTTTTGGGGACATTTGGGATGATTTTGAGGGTTTTGGGAAAGTTTTAACCACCAAGGGTATTTTGTAATTTTGGCAAATTTGGGGGTATTTCGGCAATTTTGGTAATTTTTGGGAAGTTTTGGGCAATTTGGATAGTTTTAAATGGTTTGAGATGATTTTTAAATAAATTTGAGTAGTTGGGTAGTTTTAGAAATTTTTGTAAAATTTAAGGTTTGGGGGTGTTTTGGGTAAATCGGGTAAATTTAGGGGCAAAAGGCTAAGATTGGTATTTTGGTAAAAGTGAGGTGCCAACCACCCTATTTGAACTATGGACCAATGGAATCCTCTACTTTGGAAACTTCATGTACTGGTCTGGGCTAGACCTTAGCCTAGGGCTAGTGCGTCTAAGGGACCATTTACGTGAGTCTCCCTAAATATTAAGGGATCAAGGTCAACAAGTTTGGGTTTAGGGCTGTGAGTGGGATGTGGTGTGCAAGTGAGTGAACTAGCTCCAAAAAAACACCCAGGGTCAACCCTAACGCCAAGCAGTCTTATGGGGATGCCCCTTGGGCTCCGCTATATTGACCCCACCTACTAAGTGCTAGAGGTTAGGACCAATATGTGGAACTTCTAGTTGAGCAAAAAGAGAGTTTAGAATTTATAATGGTGAGGATTCCCTTTCTATTCATCTAGGAATAGTCAACAGGAAAGTCCTATGACTAGACTTAGGCTACTAAAGAGGAGAACGCTAGACCACGAGGAAAAGTGAGGTCAATAAATGGTCCCCAATAGGTGGATGTGCCGAACAAGCCCAACACAAACTTCTAAGTCAACAGATCTAGAAGGAAGTGTAGAATTGAGTGGCAGTTGTTTCCGCTGGGGAGTAATAGATACTCTCGCTGGGGAAAAGAAAGGAGATTTCTTGGACAATCGTCAGGTAAACTGGTAGTCCCAACAAAGACTCGGTTTGAATTGAAAATATCAAAGAAAGTTTTGGTTTCAATTTAAAATTTCAAGGAAATGAAATTACGCGCAAGGAAAATAGATTGAGTGGAAAACACAAGCAAAGAAGAGGGAATAGGGCGTCAAAGCCTATCTTGAAAGTAAAGTTGGCAATAGGACTTCAAAGCCTACCCCGAATATAAGGATGGGAATATGACATGAAAGCCTACCTTAAAGGTGGAAATGAGAATCGAAATTTAGGTACTGACTCTGAGATGGGAATTGAAATTTAGGTATCAATTCCAGGAAGAGAATCGAAATTTAGGTACCAAACTTGGAAGGACGGAATCAAAATTTAGGTGCTAACTCAAGATGGGAGTTGAAATTTAGGGATCAATCCCAAAAAGAGAATCAAAATTTAGGTACCGACCTCAAAAGGAGGGAATCCGAATTTAGGTACTGACCCCGAGATGGGAATTAAAATTTAGGTATCAATTGTGGGAAAAGAATTGGAATTTAGGTACCAACCTCAAAAAGAGGGAATCAGAATTTAGGTATTGACCCCAAGATGAGAAGTGAAATTTAGGAATCAATTCCAGGAAGAGAATCGGAATTTAGTTACCGACCTTAAAAGGAGGGAATCAAAATTTAAGTACTGGCCCTGAGATGGGAATTGAAATTTAGGTATCAATCCCAAAAAGAGAATAAGAACTTAGGTACTGCCCTTTAAAGGAGGGAATCAGAATTTAGATACTAACTTCAAGATAGGAGTTGAAATTGGCGTATCAATTCCTTGGGTATCTATTCCAGGAAGAGAATCAAAATTTAGGTACCGACCTTGAAAGGAGGAAATTAGAATTTAGGAACTCACCATGAGATGGGAATTGAAATTTAGGTATTAATTCCAGAAAGAGAATCAAAATTTAGGTACTAAACTTGCAAGAAGGGAATCAGAATTTAGGTACTGACCCCGAGATGGGAATTGAAAGTTAGGTATCAATCTCATATAGAGAATTGGAATTTAGGTACCGATCTTGCATGAAGGGAATTAGAATTTAGGAACTGACCCCGAGAACAACATGAAAACAATGTAGAGATTTTGTAGTGTTAATTTCTTAGATATGTGGCATGTGAAAACTGATATTGGTGAGGAAAGTTTGTGAGACTTTGTGCAGACTATGAAACTCCACTAGGATGTGAGGAAATTGGTGCAGACCAAAACAGTTGTGTTGCGCAAGCAAAGAGTTAGGAAACTCAACCTCGAGAGAAACAAACTCAACCAATTTATCATTTTCTTTTCTTGTTGTTTTTATCAAATTTAATTATCAAAGTATGTTTTCAAAACTTAATTTTCATTGGTTGATTTTTTCAAAAGGATATTTTATTTAAATCTTATTATCATCAATTTTTTTTGTTATTTTCTTCTTTGTTCAGTATAATTCATAACCAACATATGATTCTGTGGCTTTTTATCCATCGTACAAATGGGCAACTTGACAAATATGTTGAAATCTGAAAAAAATTTCATTAATTTGCTTCAAAGAAGTGTTATAGACTGAATGCATGATCAAAGCATCAAAAGAGACATTCATGTTGAATACATTTGAAACATCATGTGTTGAGTACATATCGTATATGCTGCTCTGACGCAGTAGAAAAGGTGATAAAAATTGTCTGTTTATCCTCTGTGGGATGAGCTCCTATCAAGCTGACCTGCTAAGCCACTCTCTAGGACAATAATTTCTCTTTGTGTGTACTTAGAGGTACAACGATCTCATAGCTTGTATTGCTGCTCCAATTCTGGATCCAGTCAAAATCCATATGACATCTTGTTGTCGTCCATCCTTCTGAGTGTAATAGAAACTCTGTGTCATGGTACTCCAGGAATGTAGTGCTTTGCTAGATCGATTCTGTTTCCCTTTAAAATTAGTACTGAACCCACCGACAGTAGAATTGCAACTGATCCTTTGAACTCACCGGGTTCGACGACGTCGATTTCTTTTCCAAACAAAATGTCACTTTTACTCTTGAACGAGACCATGCAGAAAAGTCTGACAAAATCATGGTGATATATATGTGGGGGACTATAGTTTCCCTCTTCATAAATGTTGATGATGCAACTATTTGGAATGTAGTTTGCTAGCAGTAAGTTTTATCTGACCATCCCTTTTATCAACCACTTTATTGTGGGAGGCAATGGATCCACCTCATCATATCTTAAGATCCTCGTGGGATTCCCCTACATATATTTGGTAAAATTGTAGCAACAACCACATTGAATGGTTATCCTACCTTTTCCATGCAACCACTTTTGTGGCTCTAAATAGGTTCTTTCCATCAGAAGACCGGCTTTACCTCTGGCTTTCATGTCAAAAATGAAGTCTATAATGCTTCTTACTTCACTTAGGAAAGCTCTATGTTTTCGGTGATTGGTGTTTCTGCGTTGAGTTCTTCTTAACGGTGCATCTGACAGTCTCTCATCATCTGCACTAACTTGATGTCCCATCGGCGTTGTTATCATAGACTGCAGGTGACTATTCCCTTCCATTGGGTTTTCCTGTGTTATCACATTCTTCCTTTTCAATGAGGAATAGTCTTTAGTGTTGATCGTTAACAGCGATGGTAGTTCTTCTTTCTCTTAAAAATTGACTATGCCCATCAGGGGACCCTCATAGTTCACGTCAACCTGATCTAAGGCCAAGTAGAAGTCTATGATGCCACCCTGAGGTGCCCTTTCCTTGTTAAGTGTGAGATTCCAACCATCCTTGAATGCAAAAATCAGCTTTTGTCCTGACATTTTTTATTTCTGTGGAAGTAAAAAAAAAACAACAGTGCACTAAAATTTGGTAGGAACAAGAACAGAACAAAACAAAACATTTATTAGACAAAATTTTCTTTTACACGTGTGTTAAAATTATTTTATTTATTTATTATCTTTTATATTTAATTTAATTTAGTAGAATATTAATATTAGAAGCAGAAAGAAGAAAGTCGGCTTATGCAACCTCATAAGTTTTCATTTTATTAAGGCTAATTTTATTACAATATTTTAGACCCAGTCATAGATGCTTGGACAAATAAATAACCCCAAAACAATCAAAGTCTCAAAAAGGCGATTTCAAGCAGCGTCAAGTTGTATCATATGTCTTCAAATATCGTCCATTGATCCGCAGCATAGGTCTTTCGCTACAAAAATCCACCAATTGGTAGGCTCCTCCTGAATAGACTTTTTCCATAACAAATGACCCCTCCCAAGTTGGTTCAAATTTTTGACCTATCTTGCAACATGTAAGAATAGGTCTTTTGAGAACAAGAATGAGGTCACCCACTTTGAACGTCCTCTGGCGGACAAATTTATCATGAGCTTATACCATTCTTGCTTGGTAAAGTTCCAAATTCTTTTGAGCTTCTAGTCATTTTCCCTTGAGAATTTGTAATAGTTCAATTCTGAGCTTTGCACTTTCTTATATTGTGATTTGGTTGGTGATGATAACTCTGAGAGACGTTGTCTGAACCTTCAACGACCGTACAGTCTTGGACCCGTTCACAAGTGCGTAAGGTGTACATTGAGTGGGAGTTATGAATGTCATTTGGTAGGCCTAAAAAGCTTCTAACAGTTTTTTATGCCAATCTCTTTTGTTTTCATCCAATGTTTTCTTTAATATTTATATCAGTGTTTTGTTGAATGCCTGGACCAGCCCATTTTCTTTGGGATAGTAGAACGTACAGTATCTCTAGTCTATCTCTTGTTGTTTAACGAAGTTGTTGATCTTTGTGCACTTGAAGGCTGTCCCATTGTCAGAAATTACTCTGCGCGGAACTTTGAAACGGTAGAAAATTTGACGTTTGAAAAATTGAAGGGCATGTTGTGTTGTAACCTCTCATAATGACACTGCCTTTGTCCACTTGGAGAAGTAATTTGTAGTAGCTAGAATGAATCTGTGTCCCTTAGAGGATGGAGGGTCTATAGAACCTATTTTGTTTGTGCCCCAACACTCAAATGGCCATCAGGCAACGGTTGGGTGTCGCACATTTGGAGGTTAGTGTAAGACCACCCCATGCTTTTGGCAAAGGTGCACCTTGTAGTTGTATCCATGCAATCAAACATCATTGCTGGCTTATAATATCTGAGTCTTTTGATCTTCATTTTCATCTTTGGCCCTGACTGGTGAGCTCCACACAATCTGGCATGTACATCTTTGAGAATATTCTGTGTTTCTGCTATGCTCAGACATTGTAGCCCCATCTGATATTTTATAGAGGAATTCACCAACTAGAGCATATGACATAGCCCTTCTTGTGATGTGATATGCCTCGACTTGAAAATATTCTATTAATGGTTTACGTCAGTCTTCGGTATTATTTTTCATTGCAGCAATCATCGTTCCTTCTTTTTTTTTTAGATTATGTAGATTGTCGAGGTCGATCTGAGACAAAACTCATCTTCTTTATTTTGTAATGTCAATGGAATCCTCCAGGGCACACTCTAATTCTTTGGAATCCTCGAGGGGACACGTGAATCCTAGAAACTTCCCAGAGGTGATGCTGAAGGCACACTATAAGGTATTCATTTTGAGATTATATTTTTGTAATTGTCGAACACGATCCTCAAAACGTACAAATATTATGTTATATGTTTTCTCTTGATGAACAAAGCATTAACGCAGCACTCCATTTGGTTGTGAATGAGGTCATCAAAGATCATCATCATAACTCGTTAATATGTTGCTCTGACATCCTTTAACCTGAAGAGCATCACTGTGTAGCAAAAGATCCCAATCGGCGTCCTCAAAGTTGTAAGTGGTGCATCCTCTAAAGCCATTTTATTTTGATTATATCCTGATGATCCATCCATGAAGGAGAAAATATAATGTGTCAAAAAATGTACACCATCATTTCTGGGATTGGCAATGGAAATTCATTTTTTAGACAAGCTTTGTTCAAATCCTTGATGTCAACACAAACACAGATTTGTGCATTTTTGTTCCTAACTAGTAAAATATTGGCAAACCACGTAGTGTATTGCTCTTCTCTTACAAAATTAGCCTCTACTAATTTCTTCACCTCGGTAATGACCGGTTGCTCTATCTCAATGCACATTCTCTGGGGAGCTTTTTTTACCGGGGTCATATCTTTGTCCACCCCTAACCTATGCACTGCAATTTCTAGGGATAATCCTGGCATTTCACCAAAGCTCTAGGTAAAACAATTTTTAAATTATCACAATAATTTGACCAATATTATGGATTATTCCACTTTGAGAAAGGAACTTATAAAGGTAGTCCCGATGTTAATTTCCTTTAATTCATCTACAGTTGATTTAAATTCTTTCTCAAATTCTTGCGGGGCGTTTTCGATTACCATATCTTTTAAGTCATCCTCTACATTGATACAATCCTCTTCCGATTCACTAGCAACGACCATACAAAATTCTGAATCATCAACTTGTCCTATAGTACCAAATCCGAGACCCTCTTTTGAGTTGGGAGTTTGACTTTTAATATTCCATAATTTTTTAAAATGTTGTAGCTTATCTTTTGGCATTTGTTTTGGCAAATATCCCTGATGAATTTACTTTTGTACACAAGGAGAGAAGTAACCAAAAGGTAATTCTGTTAATTCATTAGAATCCTCATCCAAATTTACATGATTTTCAAGATTAGCAGAAGTAGAAGCATAGTAAAATTTGATCGGCTTTGAACCAGTGCTACAAACTTCCTTGAACTCTAAACTCTTGACCTTTTGAGGGAGAATCAGAGTAAGTGGTTGATTCGATCATACATCGACTCATATTCAATTTTCTCCACATCTTCCAAGGATATCTCGTACTGTGATTTCTTTTGTTTTATCATCATCATTTCCTCATCGAAGCTTTCTTCATCATCAATGTTGATAGTCTATTTAGTCCATCAGATAATTGTATTGGTTCTTCATCATCCACATCCTCGGCCTCAACCTCAAGTGCGTGAACTAAAAGAACCCTCACCATCTTGTTGCAAAAGAGTCGTGGAAGATTGTTAAAGTGGAGCTGAATGGATTTGCCCCTGAGATCCTTCTGAATCTTCACATTAATTTGTCACAACCTCACGAGAGAAGACAAATTTCGTTGGAGGTATGTAGTAGGCAGCGTCTTCTTGAATGCCAACTTCATGGACTGAAAAGTGGTTGCAAATCACCCTTGATACAGAGTTCTTATCCTTCTTTGTAATATTTTATGCATTGATGCAGAGACGACAAAATCGTGTTGTGTCATGAATCCACGGTCAACGAAGAAAAACATTGAAAGAGGTCTCGGCGTCGATGATATGGAATTTGCGGTTTTTACCAGTTCTCCAACTTTCATAAGCAATGTAATTGATCCAAGGTCTCTTTCTTCCCTTTGGTTGAATCCCCTTTGCATCATTTTTTTTACTGTAAGCTTTTGAGCATCAATATCCAAATATACCAATATCCATAAACTCGTTAGGTTGAGTGATGCTCCCGGATCTACCAAAACTCTGGATAACACAAATTTACTGATATTAACAGATATGTAGAGCGGTTGGTTGTGGTCAGTAGTACCAAGCAACTAGTCTTCATCGGTGAAGGTTATCTTAGGTTATTCTCTTAACGATCAAACTTTATTTGAGGATGTGCTGGCCAATTGTGCTGAGCAAATCTCTAGGTCAAGCAAGGCTGTAACCAGAGACTCTAACATCTCCTTTGATACGATTATAGCGTTGTAGATGCTTAATTTGGTCGACAACTTCCTAAGATTAGCTAGCATGTTATAATCCACTATATACAATCCTCTGACCTTTTCCACTTGTTGAAGTGGAAGTAGCTCTTCTCAAAATACAATTTGTTTTCCTCTATCCATTGAAGCTGTTCTCTAGGGTAGAGCTTTTCCACTCCAAAGGTTTATTTCTGTAACTTCCTCTCTTTCTTGCAATGTTGTAGGTAATTTTTTTTGTTGCTTCCTCTTCATCAGAGATAACCAAATTAATGGCGTGTGGTGTGTCACGACGCTTGAAGACAGGTTCCTCACTCCCGATGCTATCGTAACTGGTGTTGTCGATGTCTTCTTCATTCTTGTTTACGTGTTCATCGAACTAAAGTATAATTTGATTGATTTAGCAATCGAGATCAAAATTAGAATAAGCAAAGCCAGTTACATCATCACTAGAAATAGTCAAAACGTAGTCGAAATCCTAATCATTATATTCATAATACCCCGGTGGGGCAAAAAGATAATCATTCATGTTTAGGGGTTTCAGGATTTTTTTCCCAAATCCAAGGCAACCAATCTAACAGAGACAGCCCCTATCCTACCTCTCGCACTATCGGTCTTCACAACATTGTTCTTCTCTCTCTCTTCTGGTTGCGGTGGTTTCTCTAGTGAAATCTCCATCTTAGGTTGATCAGGCTGTAGACTCTGAATGACTGTCTGAGCTGAAGGAATCTGAACATGATCCAGTATCTTCTTGGATGATTTACTCCAATTTGTACTCTATCCATCTTTCTCTGGATACAAATTTATCGTAGCGATCAGCTCGGCAAAAATCATATTTACATAACTTTTTTTGGGTTCACTTAAATTTTATTTTAGGATCATTATATTCCCTTCTTTAAGATATTTCTTGAGCCAATCCTTGAAGATGAAACATTCTTCTATAGTATGTCCAAGCATTCTGTGGTATGGGCAATAATTGGGCTGATATTTCTTGTTAACTTCCTCAGGTTTCTTTGGATATAGCAATCTGAACTCAGTCTTTCTCATTAGACTTTTGAACATTCTGGGTACAGCTTCATCTTTGAAGGAATATACTACTTTCTTTCATTCTAAAAGGGTCAGACCCTTGTTATTTTTCATTTGATGTGATCCTCCTTGATGCAACTACTGGCTAGACTAACCATATTGTTGTGTTACTTGTTGAGCATGATATGATGACGACTGGGAACTTTGACGAGAATGTTCTGTTTGTATCTTCAATGGTTGCTTTCCCTTATCAACCGTAGCCACGGTCTCAGACTTCTTCTCGAATATTCGGGTTGTTCTGGACTTTTCTAATTTCTCCTGGGAAACCATGTGTTTAACTTTCTCTTGTAGATTGTTAGCTTTGCTAAGTTGTTGATTGAAGGACCTGATGGTGAGTCCCTTAAGCATGAAAGCTATTGTCCCATGGATGCTTTTGAGTAGGATCTCAATCAGTTGATGTTCTTGTAGCTACGGTTTGCACTTCATGCTAAGTTTTCTCCACCTCAAAATATAATCTACTAGAGTCTCATTAGGCTTTTGCCTTTCTACCACTAGATCTTCAAAAGAAACATGATGTTGCACTCCAGCAAATCTCTTTACAAATAACTTTCCAACTCAGTGAATGTCTTAATCGATCTGTTATGCAAATTGATAAACCAATCAAATGTTATTCCTGACAGGCTACTAACAAATTTATGGAAAAGCAAGGCTTCATTACCTTAATTATTACCACAACTGGCTTGGAAATGCACTATTTGTTGTCCGAGATTTTCAGTCCCGTCAAATATCTTAAAGTTTGGTGACAAAAAACCTTTAAGGTACGGTACGACATCGAAGTTGTCCGGGTAGGGTCTACCCTTTAAAATCAATGCATCACCCTTAAATTTGCCTAAGGCCTCCTAACCTTATTCGACCATATGTTTAAATTCTTTTTCTGGTATGATGCTTAGTGGAGAATCCTTCTTCTGTTGATCATCTCTATTAGCCGAGGTGACTTCTCTTCTTTCATTCATGACATGCACAATCTCTGGCTGATTGACTTCTGGAGAAGCTAACTGTTGTGCTTGAGATTGTCCATGAACTGTAGCCATGACAGCCATTGAAGTGGCCATCTCTTCCATCCATTTCTCCATTTGTCTAATTTGCTCGTCCCTTAATAGAACAGCCCTACGCAGATAATCTACAATGTTACTTTTAATGAGAGGTTGGACGTTGCATGCAGATGTAGCGGCTCTGGTTTTAATGACATGAATATCCATGAAATCCTCTTCGAGATAGTCGTTAAAGTCAAAATCTTCATCATTAACAAAAACTCCATGTTCTTAAGCTAACTCGGAAATCTCAACCCTGAGTTTCTCAACCTTTTATTTGATTATTGATTCTTGTATCATCTTTAGATTTGGTGGACTCTGCTGAACATCCTCCATTTGCTCATCCAACTTGGTTGCAATAGAAGCGACGATGTCAGATAATTTAGACCCTTGCTTCATTACATGATTATGCCCTATGGTCTCATTAAATCGTATCGGTACAACAACCTTAGGTGCCTATACATTTTTCTTTGTTGGAGATGCCTTGAGATGAGGTGTCTCAACATAGGCATCGGCATGTCGAACAGAGGTACATGCTCCCCATGATGAAGACTAGATATAGTATCGGGTAACCTCTTCATCTTTTCCTTTGAAACTTTTGTAACATCCCTATGACTGTAGCTGGTAGAATTCTTGGACCCAGACATGACTTAACCGGTTGACGGCCTGTGGGTTTCGGAGTAGCAATGATAGAATCGGTGGTAATGATGGTGGTATCAACTTCGCTTCCCAAGCAAAACTTGACGGGAATGCGAGCAGACAAAATTTTAGTTGATCTTTGAGATCTTCTGGTAGATCTAACATCTCTTAGAATTTCTTTCTTCATGTGAGGGGATACTGCACATCCCACTCATTTAAGTAATTCACCGACTGAACAACCCTCTTTAGTAGCTAGTCTCTAGAACACTATGTTGAATTGGGGGATAGGAGCAGGCTTCATCCTTTCCCCACCATGTCCATGAGGTAACGGTAAAGTAGCAGGAATCTTGTGGATACTTTCTTACCCATTGGTGTCCATTAGGGATGTAACCTACTCCCTTGCATAAGTGGATAGGTTTCTAGAAATTCCATTTCCTTCTGGTGAGGAATTTCATCAACAGACATTTCCTTAAAAATATGGGCTTTAGTAGCCCTCTGAATATTTTGGCTACAGTTTCTTCTTTGTGACCGAGTTAATGGTGTGGTCTTCAAACTCGATCAAATTTTAAATACTAATGGCAGGATGGTGAATTTTTCGGTTGTATCTTCAATGATCATGACCTCTTTCCCCTTAGTAGAAGCGAGAAAAACAGGCTTAGCAGGTACCGGGGCAGTAGTCTTCACCTTCTTGTAAGAAGGGAAATTCTTAGGACAGTTCAGGTTGAACTCAATATGCTACTCCTAAACTTCTGGAGCGGTAACTTTCATTACGATGAAGGGAGCCATTCTGAGCATGACTTAAAGTTCATTGAATCTGGCTCCAAACTTGATGGTGGGGGCGACATTGTGGGCATCGCGGCTTGTTGGCAAGTTGTACGAGAAAGTGAGCATAAGGAACGTCATTGCAACAACTTTGAAAAGAAAGCATTGAGGTCAGTTATTTGGCCAATACTCTATAAATCTAGTGCAAGCACTAAAAATTAACAAAGGCCGATCTATAGACTGGGCAAGTCTTTATTTTAATTTTAGTTTGTGAAAATTTTTTTGGAATTTAGTAAAAATAATTTTGAAAATAGAAAATTTTAATTAATTATATAAAGAAGATTTAAAAAGCAAGTGCAACACGACACAATTTGATTTAATTTGTAAAGTAACAAACCAAACTTGAAAGGGAAAGTGAAGTTTAGGACCCAGTGCGGGACTGACCTCACAGCGCATATTGCCCTGGCGGAACTAGTCCACCAACACACCTTTTGGTGGTTGAACAGATGGTCCTAAAGTTTGGAAGAGTTGATCGAACTTTCCCTAGAAATAATGGGTGAAGCATGCCAATGAATGAAGGGTAATATGATCCATACGAGACATGAACACATTACCGATGTATGAAGACACTATTCCTCTATTTGAATGGAGAAAAAAAGTAATCCCCAGAGGAGTCGCAAGAAGTTGATCGGTACTAAAAAGTTGAGGAGTTGCCTGTTGGAAGCTGTCAGCCACCGGAATCGAAATTCCGTTGCCCGCTTCAAAAGGTATTTTAATTTATATATAAATATATATATATAACTTTTAGAAAAATATGAAATCAAACTAATCCCATATCTTTCATTGTTCAAATGAAAGAGCACTACACCTCATACTATGTATCTATCCAAAAAGATAAACACAAAACTTGAGGGTGAGGCTCGATCAAATAAATTAAAATATATATGACATCTATTTGGTCTGTGAAACCACTTTATTATAAGTCGACAAGTTCTCCTATTTAATATTAAAAATTAAATATGATTTATATTAAGTTAGGTTCTTGAAAATTTCTTACGAAGGTAAGTCCTTATAGTTATTTACATCTTAGATAGCCGAAGTTACCAAGGAAAACTCTTGATAAAGTTCAAGGTATATTGTCTTTGAAGAGGTCGAAAGAATAGGAATTTTCAATGAGATCGAACAAAGAGGTGTGAAAAGAGAATGACTCAAATTAAGAACATTTATTTTGGAATCCATAGGAAGAAGAACTAGGGGATGTCACGGATCCTCAAGAGAACCTCGGTGAATTTCCAAACTATCCTATGGCTTGGTTTCCATTTAGAGGAGAAATATTTAAATGATTCATCCTATCAATTTTATTAATTAGGGCTTACATTTGTGTGAAACAATCACACAAATACCCAAGAAAATATGATGATTTAGGTCGTGACAGACATAAACCTCGGAATCCTAAAACAAGTTAGGGCTTAAATTGCATAGTGGAGCTATACAAAGCCATAA
This sequence comes from Phalaenopsis hybrid cultivar, assembly GCA_002079205.1. Classification (NCBI taxonomy): domain Eukaryota; kingdom Viridiplantae; phylum Streptophyta; class Magnoliopsida; order Asparagales; family Orchidaceae; genus Phalaenopsis; species Phalaenopsis hybrid cultivar. The sequence continues at coordinate 258,532 of JXCR01147714.1, forward strand.
AGATAAAGTTGAGGATTTATGTCACACTAGGCCGACAATCTCAAAATTCTATGGCTTGTTGTTTAATTCTAAAAAAACGGTTTTACTGATGTAGACATGTTTTGTGTTGAAGATGGTCGTGCAGCCCATAATGCTAGCTCCAAGCTCCTCTTCGTGACGAGTTTAAGTTTTTAAATGTGTAAAGGCATGATGTTAAATAATATGATTCTCCAGGTTATGGTTATTTAAATATTATGGGGGATGTTAAAGTTGATTAGACTCACACCGGTTAAGATCCTACGGTTCCCTCGTCCGACACCACTATTTTCTTTTGGATTCACTTAGTCTAACTGAATTTACTAAACTTAACTTAATGAGTTTCATACTTTCATTTAGACCACGGGAAATTTTGTTAGCAACCATAGGTTACCACCTCCGAGAGATTTCTGATTACCCAATAGAGATGTTTTAATTTAGTTGCAATTTTTGTTTTCTTTTCTTTATGATTAAAGTTTGAGTTGTCTTATATTTTGAATGTTGTGGCGCTGAATTTTATCTTGTTTAATTTTTTTTGTTTTTTTTTTGACATGCAGGGTGATTTTAAGTGTGTAAACAAAAAACAAGATATACGAAAAAGTAAAGGCAATAACTTAAAAGCATACCTGTTGATTTTTCTCGCTCCTCCAACTGAATGGTTAGCTTTAGCAATATGTATGTAATTTTTGTTAATATTCAAATTGCAGCAATAGATGAAGGTATAGCTACCAAACCCCAAAGTTATGACTTTATTGAATCTCAAAAGATCTTAGTGGATAATTTTAGAACAAAATATAACAAGTTTAATTTGCCCTTCAAAATATTCAAGAAACTTCAAAGTGCTCTGAGTATGACCTTGAATCACTTTGAAGATTTCTTGAAATATTTTGAGTTCATTTTGAACTTATCGTATCATTTTATTAATCATTTGAGGTTAAGCTAAGGTTATCCCAATGTTAAAGGAAACTTGATGTCTTATTTATCCCAAGGCTAGCACACTCCATTACTCAATTGATGTTCATTTAAAAGTTATGTGGGTGGGTGCCCCTTAGACAAATTTAAAGTATATAAAGGTTTTGGTTCCTAAAGTTAAAATCGGGCTTGTAGTGTAAAGAGGTGTTGATCATCAATCATGTTATCTTCTGAATCCAATCAAATGAGTTTAAATGTTAAGCCAAGGTCACTACCAAGCCCTGAACAATTACAATGGGTGAAATGGTAACATAGCAGAATTTTGATTTAAATGACGTGCATTCTTATTGAAAGTTCACATTTAATTAATTATGGGCTTAAAATTATTGAAATATTATCTTCCTAACTCGAACCCATCACTTAAGAATCATTAATTTTGATTGACTTCCAAGCTGTGATAATTAAGGAAATTACAATTTTGTTCTTAAGGTGGCAATTGAGTTCCTACATTTTAATCCCATTGCATTTCAATCATCCAAACATGTTCATTATGATCAAAATTACCAAATTTCCATTTGATCAATCATAAATTTTGATTAAGGCACTAAAACATAAAGTTACCCATTTGCCTTTGGGGCTCCTCACCTCATAACTTATTAATCAAATATCAAATGACTTTGAGAAATTTTTGGAGTGTTCTATCCATGGGTCAATTAAATCATGAGAGGAAAAAATGTGAATTTTCAAAATTTAATACAATTTAAATAAGTATTTAAATTTAAAAAAGTAACATTTTCAAAATTGATTTACTTAACTATCACAATAAAGTTTTTATTCATGAGAAAATCATTAGAGGTCCCTTTAGGTCAAAGAAACACTAAAACAAAATTCCATGATTTTTTGAATTAAATGTTTAATTTAATTTTCTAATTATTTTTTATTTTTATGATTTAATTTAAATGGAAAAGATGTTTTATTTACAAAATTTATTTTTTATATTTTTATTAAACCTCTTTTAGCCCAGAGAACTTAGAGAAACAAATTTTGCATTTTTATAATTTTTAATTTATTTATTATAATTATTTTAGTGAGAAAACAAAAAAAAAATCATTTTAAGATTTTAAAAATTCATTTTTATCTTAGAAAAATTAGTAAAAATATCCTTATAAGTTCTAAGTGATCAAGAAACAATTAGGCACATTTTAAAATATTTTGGTATTTTTAAGATTTTTAATTATTTTTAATTATTTTCAATTCAAAATAAAGCTTAAAAAGCAAATATTTTCTCAAAAATAAATTTTACTTTTCATAATTTTTCCAAATGTATTTAATTTAATATAATTATTTTTGTACAAAAATACAATGTTTCATAAAAAATCAACTTTAGTGCCCAACCTTAGTCAAATAGTCTTTAAATTTTTACAATGGGTAAACAAAATTTTTATACAAAATGTGGAATTGATTTTGTTAATTTTTAATTAGTATATAATTTACATAAATTACTACTAAATATTTACACGTAGGAAAATTTAGAAATTTACAAAATTATTTAAGCCATCATGATTTTTTTTTCTAAGCTTCTTTGACGATAGAAAACCTATTAAAATTATTCCCATAATTTTCCATGTGATATTTTACTTTTCTATATTCAAAATAAGGAAATATAGCTATCCTAGCTTGAAAATTAGGGTTAGAAGCATAGAGATGCCCTTTGACCTTGGAAAAATCGGGGAACATCCCCTCAATCATAAGGAATGAACACTAAAAGTTTCAAGCCATGGTGAGTAATGTTTGATCATAATGAATTAAAATACTCTAAAGAGTATTTAATTCATTAAAAATCAGAGATTTAATAAGTAATTTTTATTTTTTCTCCATGTTATTCTCCTCTGTTCTCTGAGTAAGAGGGTATTTTTATTTTAATTTTATAATTTTTCAACACAAAGATATGATTTTTCAAATTCCTTGTATTTATTTAAATCAAGAAATTCCTAATTTTCTATTAATCCAACTCATCCGTTGTGTCATCCTCATCCTTTTTGAAGCGCCATATGTTGCATCCTGGTTCAGCACTGCCAACTGACTTGTCAGCCAAGCGTCCCACTGTTCATGCACAAAGGCTTCGTCCGGCTCGATCAAGTCCAGCCGTTTGATACACACATGATCAGATGGCTCTCCATCATCATCTCCGATAGTTAGAGCCCGTCAACCTTTAAACTTCTATACCTAATATCTCGCTCAATACTCAGCCAAATCACATGTGTTTGTTCTCACACCTTCATCTACTCAAGACGAGCACATCCGTATGGTTATAATGCTGTGGAATTAAACTTTTCTTCATAAAGGACTAAACCGAGCTCAAATTTAAGGTTATTGGCCTATACCTTCATCTTCTAAGAGGGGAGGCCTCAATCAAATGCTTGTGGAAGCTTCAGTGGAGTCCAACAAACCTCCTGGCTTTGTTGTTTCCCTTCTGTGTAAGCTCCAAGTAGGAGTTCAATGAAATGAGGTGCGGCCTTGGTCTAGGAGTGGTTTAGAGAGCTCGAAAGAGGGGGATTTCAATGGGGATCTTCCTCTCTTACTCTGTGGAAGCTCAAGTGTAGTTCAATTTGAGGTTTGGGGAAGTTTTGTCGGTGACCAAAATTTGCCCTGAAAAATGCTAAGAGATGGTTGCAATTATCTTAAGAAGTCTTAGGCAAGCTCTGGGAGCAATTTGACAAAGTTTCCCTAAGGAAGTTGAAGATCTCACTTTTTGGCCATGGAGGAAGGGTTTAAATATTATGACTTAGGGTGGAGCTGAAGAATTCAATTAAGGTGCAATTGAGTGCTGAGGTGGACAACTACAGAATGCTAAAGGACAATCAAGGCTAGGCACTTTAGATGGGTGTAATGGATTTTGATTCAAGGGGGTGGCTCTCAATTTTAGGGTTTTCCAGCCTTTAGGCTGGCCAGTAGGGCTAGGGTTGGTAGCCAGAGAAGTCAGGGGAGCCAAGAGAGGGTTTATGATGGTTAGCCACTAATGGTTAGTGATGATGGTGAGGATATCTTTGTTTAGACCATAAATGGGGTGAAATCCCCTAAATCAAGAGAAAATTGATCCAAATCTCAAATAGGATGGCCTGAGTGGGTCAATCCTGGTCACTAGGCTCCATTTGGTGACTGTGGTGTCATTAATTTGGTCACTTAGGCATGGCTTAATCAATTTTGGTGCATGGGTTCAATTTGGGTTAAATTGGCTTCAATTTGAGTTTAGGTTGCGCTAGCCATGACATTGGACTCAATTTATTGATTAATTTGGTGTGAATGATTGTCACAATATGTTTAGAAAAGATTTGGAGTGATTTTGAGTTGATTTGGTGGGTCAATTTGAAGGAATTTTTGGCATTTGGTTAATTTAGGGATGTTGGGTTAGACTTTTGCTTAAGTTATGCTAGAGCAGAGTTAAGTCCAAATTGATATTTCAAAATGCTCTTGGGGGATGTGATGAAGAGATTTCAACATTAATTGGGTACCAATTTTGGGGTTAGGGCATTCAATTTGGTGGAATTTGGGCACATAGCTAAATTGGGGAAAATTTGGGGATTTTAGATTTGGGTTGAAATTGATTAAATTGAAGCTTTACCAGGGCCAATTAAGGGTTCAATTTGGTGTGTAGATTTGTTTCAAAGAGTTTATGATGCATAATTGGGGCAATTGGAAGGATTTGGGTGTTCAATTAAGTGGGATTTTTGTTTTATGCTAAATTGGGGCTTTTCTATTTGGGTTGAAATTGGACTCAAATGTGGGTCAATTGGACTTAGATTTGGTTTGAATTGAGTTTGATCATGACGAATTTGAATTTATAATTAAAATTGGAGAAGATTGTGATCAAATTGTTGGACATTTGGGGTGAATTGGGGTAGTTGGGCCTTTAAAGGCCATTTGTGGCTTTTGGTTATAATTGGTCAAATTAGGTTCAATTGAAAGGTCCAAATTTGTTTTGGGTACATTTGGGATGATTTTTGGGGGTTTTGGGAAAGTTTGAGCAACCATTGGTATTTTTGTAAATTTGGCAAATTTACGGTTCTTTTGGAAATTTTTGTAATTTTACAAAGTTTTGGGCAATTTGGGTAGTTTCAAATGCTTTGAGATGATTTATGGAGATATTATAGTAGTTTGGGTAGTTTTGGGAATGTTGGTCAAATTTAAGGGTTGGGGGTGTTTTGGGCAAATTTTGGGGCAAAATGTTAAGTTTGATATTTTGGTGACAGTGAGGTGTTAACCACCCTATTTGAGCTATGAACCAATGTAATCCTCTAGTTTGGGTCCTTCATCTACTGGTCTTGGGTAGATTTTAGCCTAGAGCTAGTGGATCTAGGGGACCATTTACACGAGTCTTTCAAAAGATCAAGGGTTTAAGCTCAACAAGTTTGGGTTTAGGGTTGTGAGTGGGATCTAGTGTGCAAGTGAGTGAACTAGCTCCAGAACAACACCCACCTAAGGCCAAGAAGTCCTATGGGAATGCCCCTTGAGCTCCCCCATATTGACCCACCTACTAAGTGCTAGAGGTTATGACCAATATGTGGAACTTCAAGTTGAGCAAAAAAAGAGTTTAGAATTTCTAATGGCGAGAGTTCCTTTTTAAGTCATGTAGGAATAGTCAACAGGAATGTCCTATGGCTAGACCCTAGGCTATTAAAGAGGAGAAAGCTAAACTTCAACCAAAAGTGAGGTCAACATAGGATTACTATATTTGGTGAAGTTCTTAAATAATTTTAAATTTCACTATCCTCCTCTAAAGTTAAAAACGTATTACTTTCCTTCACTTCAAAAGATGTATATTTTTCAAAATACTTTCTATCACTTGAAAGATGTAGATATTTCTTAGAATTTTGAATTTCACTATCCTCCTCTAAAGTTATAACTTATTACTTTCCTTGTCTTGAAAAGATATATATTTTTCAAAATACTTTCTAAAAGAACCTTAAATGTTTGAAAATAAAATTCTAGGAATCCTTAGTATTTCAAAATTACAATTCTTTCTACTAAAGATAGTTATTCATTTTCTCAAGTTCTCTACTAAATATCCTTTTCACCCTTTTCATTAAACATTTCAACTATGTTTTCCTACTCCATTTCTATACTTACAATTTCAACATCTTTAACGTGTCTCCACATAATAATAATCATTAGAAATAAAATGCAAACTTAGTTGTAGTATTTTTGAAAACAAGTAAAGTTTAAATTTGAAACATTTTCCTTCCCCCCCCCCCCAAACTTAAGCTTAAACANGTTTAAAATTGAAACATTTTCCCTCCCCCCCCCCCCCCAAACTTAAGCTTAAACATGTGTAACAATGAAGTACAAAAATATGCGGCAGGGAAAGATCACTTTTAAAATTTACTACACATTCTACAAAAATATCAACAAATAACACATAATAGAATATTGCGATAGAAAGTAAATCAGCCTAAACATGCTTGACATAACACTATAAAGGAATTTTAAATAGTAGAAAAGGCACAAATTGAAGATTAAATAGGAGAACATTTTAAACTTCATAGAGTAATTGCTAGATGCTAACAAATTTAAAATATTGAGATAAGTTTTGTCATCTTCAATGACTCATTAAACTTGACTCACAAACATAGACACACAAACTCCATTACATAAACTTACATATTCATAAACAAACAACAACTGGGGTTAATTTGATCTTCCTTCTACTCACATTTCCCCTCCTTGCTTTCAATTTATAATGGAAGAAACTACACTAATAACATGGGTGTATTATAAAACTTTATATGGTTATTGAACCTTGGATACTTAATGCTTATGCACAGTCTAGCAATAGTTCTGATGCTATTTTTCACTTTTGTTTTTTTATTTTATAATAAAATCAAAAACTTGATTCTGGAGAAAAATAAGATTTGAACTTTTTAATTTATATATATTTATATTGAGATACTCCGCAAGCATACGTATCGTTATCAAGTAATATAGGACTTTTTGATTAAGACCTGAATATCGATCCCATAGGGAAGATTATGCAATATGCACTTTTTAGAAAGTTTTTCTATTTTTAAAAAGATAATTAATTAAAGGAAAAAGAATTTTTGTAGGAATTTAAAAATAAAATATTTTTGGTATTTTTGATATTTTAAAAAAATAGTAAAAACTTAAAAAGATAACTAAAGTTTTTGTAGAAGGAAAGTATTTAATATGAAAATATCTTTCTTCTTATCATGAATCAGTAATAAGTATATGAATTCAGTTGTGGAAGTATTAAAATTGTCTTATTCCAAGTAGAAGCAATAATATTTTTTACCGTTACTAGAGATGCTATAAAAAATATTGGCTAATTTAAAGTTTAAATTGTTCTGAAGACCGGCTAGGTAGGGAAGATACTAGCTGTCACTCTAGAGTTCCCTCAATTCTCTCTACTTGGGGGCTAACATTCTCATATCAAAACCTAATAAAATAAACCAAGTTGGGGGTTTTTAACCTGTCACTTTAATGTCCTCTAACTCTACATCCATCAACAAATATTTCCTTATTTATTTGCACTCAATCATATGAATTACATTTTCATTCATACAACCTCTTATGATTCATTCTAATTGTTGACTAAGACAATACTAGCCCAGTTCTTACATGTCCTCACAACAAATTTTAACATCTGAATTGACCAAATCAAGAAGTAAATGAAGTGCATGGATTTAAATCATTACAACTTCTTCCAATATTAAAGATCAATACTCTCCACAACTTCCATCCAAAACATAATTACTTATCATTTTATGAAGAAAGATAAAGAAAACTACTCAAATTTCATGGATAAAATAAAATCACACTTTAGTTTAAAAGAAGAAATCATTGTCAAACCAACAATAAGTATCAATTAAAACCAAAAGTAGTCTAAAACAAAAAGTTAAAAACTTATCTCAAGTCCTCCACCAAACTCTTGAAGTCCCTTTGAATCTCTTCTCTTTTACAATCACTCAAAACAAAATGAAAAAAGGATAAAGTAAATAAAAAGTGGTTCCTGAAAATCTATCTGAACTAACTCCCCAGAAAAGAACTTTCAAAACTTGCCAATATTTTCAGGACTTTTTTCTAAGTCCTCTCTACTTTCTTTTATAGTTTTTCAAAAGGTGTCTTGGGATCTCTTCAAAATGTGTCTTGATACATTGTATTTGCCCAAGAGACAGTTCTTTCATGATAATTTCCATCCATGGTGGTTACAACCACCTATTAAGCCAATGGGTGCCTCAAAAACCTCTTTGAATTTCGTGAAAACTGATTTTACTTGTCTAGTAACTGCCACTGGTGCTTAAGCGTGGGGTCTTGTGCCCCAAAGAAAATCTGTTGAGATTTTCTTACCTATGTTATACTATTTTTGATAATATTTCACTTTAAAGAAAGGTATTTTTGACGTTTTATTGCAGTAATGATGAATTATGGTGATTGGAGCAAAAGATGCAAAAATGAACGAATTTGGAGCAAAAGGGACCAAAATGTGGAAATTTGAACTAGGCCGCCGACGGCATCCTCGACCCCACCGACGATGAGTTTTTCCCGAGGCTACAGGACAAAATTCTTCAGAAGTCTGCCAACGGCGCCCTCGAGGCCGTCGATGGCAAGCTCGGCGGTTATGCCTACTCAAGCTTTGGATAAGGCCAAATTTTGAAGGGATGCTTAGGCAACTCTTGGGAAAGCTCATCCACAACTTTAGAAGACTATTTTGGCCAAAAATTGGAGAGCCTGGAGGAGCGGGAAAGAATCTAGTGAGTAAAGGAAGTGCTAGAGAGAGCTCCTAGAGGTTATAAAGGTTCCAATATTGTGAGAAATTTTTCGAGAGATTGTAAGAGTCAAGGGAAAGTGAGAGATTTCTTCCTCCTTGCTACTTTAAGGAGGAATTCCTTGTGTTGTAAAGAAAGGAAGAGATTCAGAGGAACTTCAAGGAGTGTTCTTGGGGAGAAATTAGAGATAAGTTATTTACTTGTTGTAGTTTCTATGACTTTGATTTTATATATGAATTCTTAGTTTTGTTGTGTTTTCCCCATGAGATCTGAGCAGTTTTCTCTGTCTTTCTCCTTGTCTTGAGATTCGTGAAATGGTGATTTGAATTGGTGAAGCCATGAAAATGTTGAAGAAATTGTGATGATCTTTTCACTTCGATCTTAATTTACTTTCAATCTGGAAAATTAATTTGTTAAAATATGTTGAGTTTTACAACTAAAGTGAAGATTACATCCAAGATTTAGGGAGGTCAAAGCCCTTGGAAGTTGGGTGCAAATAAATATGGAAATAAAATTATCGGGTGTAAAATTGGAGATTTTAGAGTGACAGACTAAAATCCTCAATTTGGTCCTATCGTTTGGGTGTTGAAGTTGTTAGCCCTCAGGAGAGGGGAACATGGGAGCTCCGAAGTGAGAGTCGGTATCCTCCCAGCCTAGCATCAGATTTAGTAAACAAGCGTAGGATTACTCAATGTTCTTTATGCCTGGACCAAATTGAACTAATTCACTTTATCCATTCACTATAATTTCATGATAAGGAGAAGGATTTTTTCTTATAAATTGAATATCACAATTAAACCCTCCTCAGTATCATTAGTTATTTAATAGTTATTAAAATTACCTATTTATTTCAATTGCCTATTAGTGATAGATAAGCAAACTGAACTTCGTTGTTGTGATTAAAGTATTGGTTTTCTAAAATCTTAGTTTGCAGTTCTAAACCACTCCCTGTGGGATTGATATCTAGGACTCCATTAGAGCCCTATATTACTATGCGATATGTATAATTGTGTTGACAAATTTGACTTTAACATTATTGAATATTATATATATATACATCTTTATTAAATCAAACATATTGTTGATAAGTGTGACTTTAAAATTATTGAATATTTATTACGTCCATATTTATCTTATATTTTAAGCATATAAAAAAGTCGCCGGCCAAGTTTTTGGTGTCGTTGCCGGGGAGTGATTGAGTGAGTGAGTGAGTGAGTGAGGACAAATTAGGATTATTAGGAAATTTTTATTTGAATTATAACTTATTTTTATATTTAGTTAATTATATTATTGAGTACTGATTTCAAATTGTATGCTTAAATTTGGATCTAAAAATATTATACCCTACGATTCGGAATTAGAATGCACTGTTAGAAGGATTAGAAGATTAAGAAGAGAAAAATTAGAACGCACTGTTAGAAAAATTAGAAGACTGAGAAGAGAACCTAGAAATTCTGATACAGGAAAACAGCAATCAAGGAATAGAGAATGAACACCAACCTAGACCCCTACGAGATTATGCAAAATCCTACAACACAGGAATGGAGAATGAACTCCAACCTAGACCCCTAAGAGATTATGCAAATCCTATAGCAGATGAAATTCACTTATCTATCAAAAATCTTGATGTAGCTGCTAATTCATTTGAGCTTAAACCTGCATAATTCACTTATCAATCCAAAATCCTGATGTAGCTGCTAATTCATTTGAGCTTAAACCTGCTATTATCCAAATGGGTACAAACAATCACTCGGAGGTACACCAAATGAAGATCCGAACTTACACCTCGCTAGTTATTTAGAACTGTGTGCTACTTTTAAATACGACAGAGTCTCAAATGATGTTGTTAGACTTAGACTTTTTCATTTTTCACTGAGGGATAAGGCTAAGATGTGGTTAAATTCTTTAGCACCAGGACCTATTAGAACTGGGGGAGAACTTTCACAGAAATTTCTATCCAAATATTTCCATCCATCCAAAACTGCTAAACTTAGAAATGACATANTTATTTTAGAGTTATTTTTAAGAAATTTTTTGTTTGCTTATCATATTTGTTTATGCAAAATATTAGATCTGAAGGTTTAAAATCTTACGATTCAAAATTAGAGCGTACTATTAGAAAGATTTGAAAGCAAAAAAAAGAAATTAAAAACTTAAACGAAATGGCGAATAACTTCAATAATCAAATAAATGAAAATTGACAAAGACCTTTAAAAGATTATACTAATCCGACAACAGATGAACTTCACTTGACTATTCAAAATTATGATGTTGCTGCTAATTCATTTGAGCTTAAACTTGTTATTATCCAAATGATACAAAATAATCTGAGGAACACCCATTAAAGATCCAAACTTACATCTTGCTAGTTTTCTTGAAATTTATGCTACTTTTAAATATAAAAGAGTGTATAATGATGTTGTTAGGCTTAGACTTTTTACTTTTTCATTAAGAGATAAAGCCAAGGCTTGGTTAAATTCATTAGAACCTGGATCTATCAGAGCTTGGGGAGAACTATCATAAAAATTCTTAGCTAAATTTTTTCCACCCTCGAAAACTGCTAAGCTTAAAAATGATATTACATCTTTTTGTCTGTTTGAAGGAGAATCGATATATGAAGCTTGATAAAGATTTAAGGATCTTCTTAGAAAATGTCTGCACCATGCTCTACCAGATTGGTAATAATTTAAACATTTTATAATGGATTAGTAGAATCACTTAGATCTATTATAGATGCTGTTGTGGGTGGATCACTAATGTGAAAACCTTTTAATGAAGCATATTCTTTAATTGAAGAAATGACTACTAATAGTTTTCAATGGCCCTCTAAAAGGGTAAATTCTAAGAGAGTAGCTAGTATTCATGATTCTGATGCAATGTCTATTTTAGCATCTCAATTTGCTGCTATTTCAAAAAATATTGATCAAATATTAGTGAACTATTCTCAAATACCCTCAATATTAAAAGAAAATTCACTAGAACAGATCATTGCTACTCAATCATCTTATGAAATTTTAAATCCTATAAATAATCAAAATAACAATCCCTATTCTAACTTTTATAATCTTTAATGGAAAAATCATCCTAATTTTAGTTGAAATAATTATAATAATTCGGTGAATTCCACTAGAAATTTAAACAATCAGAGAAATCCTAGTTATTTACCTTATTATCCTCCTGGATTTAACTCTAGTCTTAACCCACGATTTTCAATATTTTTAATAGGAGCCCCTTGATTCTGTATTTGAAAAGTTGTGGAAAAGAAGTTGACGATGGAAGAAGTAATGTTAAACATGGGAAATAAAATACAGAATCAAGAGGCTTCTATTAGAAATATTGAAAATCAATTATGACATATTGCTACTACTCTCAATAACAAACCTTTTGGAATCCTTCTGAGTACGGTGGAAGTTAATCCAAAAGATCAAAATAAGGAGCAAATAAAAATTGTTCAATTACAAAGTGGAAAAGAAGTTGAAAAAAAGATCTAAAGAGAAACTGAAGTTGATGAAGAGAAGGAAGCAATGGAAAGTGACCAAAATGAAAATGAACAAACTCAAGGTCCTTTAGAAAAACCATTACCTCTGTTTCCTCAAAGACTGATGCAGAAGAACAAAGATAAACAATTTACAAAATTTTTGAAAATCCTTAAGAAGTTAACGATAAAAATTCATTTTTTTGAAGCTTTGAAACAAATGCCAAGTTATGTGAAATTTATGAAGGATATACTAAACAAGAAAAGGAAGTTTATAGATCATGAGACCGTTGCACTCAGTGGAGTGTGTAGTGCTATTATTCAAAAAAAGCTTCCTGAAAAATTAAAAGATCCTGGTAGTTTTATTAAACCTTGTGCTATTGGTGAGAAGTTTTTTTGGAAAAGCTTTATGTGATTTATGAGCGAGTATCAATCTTATGCCTTTATCTATCTTTAAACATTTAGATTTGGGAGAGATTTCCCCTACTAATGTAACTCTTCAGTTAGCTAATTGATCAATAACTTATCCTAAAGGAGTTATAGAGGATGTATTATTAAAAGTGGATAAATTTATTTTCCCTGTAGACTTTATAGTATTGGATATGGGGGAAGATAAAATTTTTTTTGTTATTTTGAGAAGACCATTTCTTGTAACTTAGAGAGCTGTGATAAATGTGCAAAAAAAAGAATTAATAATGAGAGTTAATGATCAAGAAGTAACATTTAATATTGCAAAAGCTATGAAATTTCCATCAATAGAAAAAGATGATGAATGTTTTAGGGAGGAAGTAACTGATTATGTGAGTAATAAGCAAATTAAGAGTGAGTTTGAAAATAAATTAAAGCAAGGAGAATTTTTTGAAAATAAGGATGAAATAAAAGAAGAAGATTTGGATTATATTCAGGGCAAATTTCCAACTTTAGAATTGTTGGAAAACATTAATAAAAATCTTATTCCTTCAAGTATTAAATCACCTGAAGTTGAACTGAAAATATTACCTGCCCATTTAAAATATGTGTTTTTAGGAGATTCATCTACATTGCATGTTATTTTACCTTCTGAATGAACGAAAATTCAAGAACAAAAATTAATAGAGATATTAAAAAAATAAAAAAAGGCTTTTGGATGGACTTTAGAAGATATCAAAGGAGTTAGTCCTTCTATTTGTATGCACAAAATTCTATCAGATGAAAAATATGAACCTAAAGATGATCCTCAAAAGAGATTAAACCCAATAATGAAAGAAGTTATTTAAAAAGAAATTTTAAAATTGTTAGATGCTGGAATTATATATCCTATTTCAGACAGTGCTTGGGTAAGTCCAATTCACTGTGTTCTAAAGAAAGGATGAGTGACCGTTGAAGGATATGAGAAAAATAAATGAATGGCAATAAAATAAGTTATTGGTTGGTAAATTTGTATTGACTATATAAAATTAAACATGGCCACCAGAAAGGATCACTTTTCTTTACCTTTTCTAGACCAAATGTTGGATAGATTGACTGGGAACAAATATTATTATTTTTTATATGGATATACCAATTATCACCAATCAGGAGAAGACAACATTACAAGCCCATATGGAACATTTGTTTTTCATAGAATGCCTTTTGGACTATGCAATGCACCTGCAACATTTTAAAGATGTATGATGTCAATCTTTAGAAATTTTATTGAACATGAAATGGAAGTGTTTATGGATGATTTTTTAGTATTTGGAACTATGTTTGAATTATGCTTAAATAATTTAAAAAAAAGTTCTAGAAGTATGTGAAAAAATCAACCTACTACTAAATTGGGAAAAATGTCAATTTATGGTTGCAGGACGAATTGTACTTGGGCATAAAATTTTTGAAAATGGCATGAAAGTATATCCTGCAAAAATTCAAGTTATTAAAAAATTTCCACCTCAGAGTAATGTTAAAGGGGTAAGAAGCTTTTTAGGACATGTTGGTTTCTACAGACGTTACATAAAATATTTTTCTAAAATAACTAAGCCATTATGCCAAGTTTGAGAAAAATACACGAAATTTGATTTTAGTGAGGAATCATAAAAGCATTTGGATTATTGAAAGAAAAATTAATCATTTCACCTATAATAATATCACCAGATTGGGAGAAACCATTTGAAATAATGTGCAATGCTAGTGATTATGCTATTGGGGCTGTGTTAGGACAAAGGCACAACAAAGTTTTTAAGGTAATATATTATGCTAGTAAAACTCTAAATGATGCTCAAATTAACTACACTACTACTAAAAGAGAGTACTCGCTATTGTTTATGTCTTTGATAAATCTAGACCTTACTTAATTGGAATTAAATGTATAGTGCATACAGATCATTCTACTATTAAATACTTGATATAAAAGAAGGATGCTAAACCAAGATTAATTAGATGGATACTTCTATTGCAAGAGTTTGATTTTTCTGTGATTGATAGAAGAGAAATGATAATCAAATAGCTGATCATTTGTCTAGAATAGAATTAGAAATATTAACTAATTTTGCAAATAAAATTGATTGATAGAAAGAGAAATGATAATCAAATAGCTGATCATTTATCTAGACTAGAAAGAGAAATATTAACTAATTTTACAAATGAAATTTTAGAGGTTTAGAATAAAAAGAGAAATATTAACTAGTTTTGCAAATGAAATTTTAGAGGATTTCCCTGATGAACAATTATATAATATTGATGAAATGATTGTACCGTAGTATATCGATATAGTAAATTATATTGTAAGTGATATTTTACCACCTGATATGAAAAATCCACAATTAAAGAAATTTATATATGATTCAAAATTCTATTTTTGGGATGACCCATATATATAGAAATAATATAAAGATATAATTATTAGAAGATGTGTGCCTTATGAGGAAACTCAAAAGATAATTGAAAGATGTCATGATTATGAATTTGGAGGACATTTTGGAACAAACAGAACCGAATATAAGATTTTGCAAGCTGGATTTTATTGGCCTACTCTTTTTAGAGATGTTAATGAATATATTAAAACATGCGATCAATGTAGGAGAGTAGGAAATATTTCTAGAAGAAACAAAATTCCTCTAAATTACACATTGGAAGTTGAAATTGCAAGTAGGAAATATTTCTAGAAGAAATGAAATAGCTCTAAATTAATCATTAGAAGTTGAATTTTTTATGTGTGAGATTAGATTTTATGGGACCATTTATGCCTTCATTTGAGAATTTATATATATTATTTGTTGTTAATTATATGTCCAAATGGATTGAAGCTATTGTTGTTCCTAGATGTGATGCTCAGAGTGTTTCTAAATTTTTAATTAAAAATATTTTTACAAGATATGAAATGTCGAGAGTAATTATTACAGATAGAGGATCTCATTTTACGAATATGAGAATTAAAAAATTGATTAAAAAATATGATATTATGCATAGACTCTCTATTGCTTATCATCCTTAGAGTAGCGGTCAAGCAAAGATATCAAAGCATGAAATTAAACAAACTTTAGAAAAATTTGTAAATCCTTATAAATTGGATTGGTCTGCTAGATTAGATACTGCATTATGGGCATATAGAAATGCTTATAAGACTCCTATAGGAATGTCCCCATATAGACTTATTTTTTGAAAAACATGCCACTTACCATTAGAATTGGAGCGTTAAACATTTTGGGCTATTAAGGAATTTAATTTTAATTTAAAGGATGCTGGTGAGAAAATATTATTGCAACTCAATGAACTTAAGGAGATTAGAAATGAAGCATATGATAAAGCAAAAATCTATAAAGAGAAAAAAAAATGGCATGATCAGAAGATTATTCAAAAAAAGTTTGAACATGGACAAGAAGTTTTATTATATAATACAAGATTGAGATTATTTCCAGGATAACAGAAATCTAAATGGCTAGGACCATTTAAAGTGATTAAAGTCTATTACTATGGAACTGTTGTTGTTAAAGATCCTAACACTGGAAAGATATTTAAAGTTAATGGGCATCGATTGAAACATTATTATGAAGGGCACATACCTCAACAGAAGTTTTAATGTTAAGTCAGCCCAACTAATCAAATCGTATGTTGGGTTAACGACGTCAAACCAAGAGCTTTATGGGAGACAACCCATATATAAATATATATATCTATGTATTCCTATTTTGTTTGATGTGTTTATATATTAGTAGATAATAATCCTACACAATTTTATATATTATAAGTAAGACAAATATTGGTATTAGAGGAAATTTTGGAATTCAAAAACATGAAAAGACGCAACTTTGGCCTCTAGCGCCAACAATGCCAGTATGGGCGCTGACGGCGCCCGCAGACAGACCAAAGCACCGACAGCGCCATCAGGAGCGCCGATGACGTTGATAGAAGTTTGACGGTTTAGGACAAATTTTGGCGGACTTTGGCGGGATTTCACTTTGTAATAACCTTCAAGAGGTGTTTTTAAAGTCCTACAAACTTCCTTGGATGATGAAAAACTTCCTATTTTCTAATTTCATGACCTCCAATTTCAGAAATACTTCCAGGTATGGAGTTTTCAATAGAAGAAAGTTTATCAGCTTTGATGTCCAAAAATTATACAATAAAGTTATTACAAGGAAGAGGCTTATCAAGGAAAGAGGCTTTGTCAATCACAAAATGATTAATCCATATTCTTTGATTGATAAAATTATTGTACAAAGGCGATGGGAAGTTCTGTGCTACACTGCCGCTGCAGTTATTGTTCCAGTAGTGAAGGAATTCTATGAAAACTTACATGGAATTACCCAAGGAGTTGTCTTTGTACGAGGTAACGTTGTACCATTTACTCCTGTACAAATCAATGAGTTGTTTATGATTAAAAGTGTTCCAATCTGTCATTATACAAATTTTATCCTCACTAGAGATTTGATGCAAGATGTCTATAATTTTCTAACAGATGAAGTGATATTTGGGAATTGCAAGATGAAGGATATGTTAGTTTCTCTACTTCATTGCTTAATCTAATATCGAAGTAGTGACATTTATTCATTTCTACAAAATCACTCCCTAGCATGAAGATTAGTAGAGTCACCAAAGAAAGTGCTATTTTGAATTATTGCATTCAAATGGAAACACTCATTGATATAGGGTCTATTATATTTAAATATGTTATGGGTATTATTATGAATGGGTCAATTTATGAACTTGGGCATCCTTCCACAACTTTCTTACTTTGCAGTCAATCTAAACTTCCATATTAAAGTTAGGAAAAAGTTTTATTACCTTGGGAGCCCATGATTCCTATTGATGATAATTATATTGGGAATGGGAATAAAGCATTAGACACCATCTTAGATCACTCATCACATGCTTCAACTCCATTGATGCCACCAACAGTTGAAAATTCACTTGTTATAGAAAATAAATTAAAGAAAATTGAAAGAGAACTTCAAAGTATTACGAATGCAATTGAAGATCTTAATTACCCTTTTCATCACCTAAATTGGAGGACGAAAGAGAATTTTGATCATACTGGAACATTTAAAGTAGGATTAGTATGGATTTTTAAAGAAAAAAGGATGGATCGAAAAAAAAATTGACTGATCAATTCCCGTACAATTTGTACGTTCATGACCAGTCTATGGGAGATGTTAGAGGAGGAGAGAACACTAAAGATGAGGTAGAATAATTGAAGGATTTGGACTCTCTCTACTAGTTTAACATACTTATGTACTTAATATGATTGTGTGGATTTGATTTAGTTTCCTTTGCTTTATAATTCTAAACTTTGATTGTGTGTATAGTTTTGTGTCTGTGATCCCGATATTCTCTTTTATATGTAGAATTTAAGAATTTGACACCACTACTTGAAGATTTTAATCCCCGGTAATGACACCGAAAACTTGATCCCAAGAAAAGTAAGATTTCAATTATATTTTTATAGATTCTACGCAAGTATACGTATCGTTATCAAGTAATATAGGGCTTTCTGATTAAGCCTCCAATATCGATCCCACGGAGATCAAGGTTAATCACGATGACTTTCAAGAGAAATTCTAGTTTAGAACAACTCGCCTTAGCTTGGAAGGTCGATAAAAGTTTGGTTTTCATTTTATCCTACAATTATCACTACAATAGTACTTCTATATCTAAATTAAAATACTTAGTGAAAATCAGAAAGTGGAGTTTTTAATATATTAAAAGTACTCTCTCATGCAACGAAATTAGTGACATGTGTAAAAGTAAAACAAGTTGTGAGAGAAATTATGATAAAAAGAAGCAATTATATTCTTTACCCTTACGAGAGATGTTATAATAAACATTGGTTAATCTAAAGTTTAAAAAGTTTTAAAGACGGGCTAGGCAAAGAAGATACTAGCTCTCACTCTAGAGTTCCCTCTTATGCCTCCACCTGGAGGCTAACATCTCGCATCAAAACCTAAAACAATAGACCAAATTAGAGGCCTTAGCCCGTCACTCTAAAGTCTTCTAATTCTACAACCTTTAAATATTATTTCCCTATTTAGTTACACTTAACCATATGGACTATGTTCTCATACACTTAATCTCATATGATTCTACCACAGTTGATTGAGACAATACCATCCCGGATCTTACATGGTCTCACAATAGATTTTAACAAGAAAGTTGATCAAGTTTACATGTAAATGAAGAACAATATAAAATAATCACAGTATATTCTCACTCTACTCGATTCTATATCCTACACATGTCTACTAATTAATTACAAGAGGGAAGAGTAAAGAAAACTATTCACTGCACATGAAGAAACAACATGAACTTTTCATTGAACAAGATTTTGAAAACTTACAAACAAAGTACTAAATTCAAATAAAAATATATTGAAAATACTTATCTCTGATAGATATCAAACTCTCCTTGTATAGCAAAAGAAATCTCCTTACAATCCTCTCCAAGAACAAAGTGAAAAGAAAAGAAGAAATTCTCACACTCTCTTTCTCTCTCACATTGCCTCCCCGCTTGGGGCTCACGTCCAACCCTTCTTATCTTCTTATACAAGTCTTCTTTTTATCTTTCAATTAATTCAAGAGTCTAAGAGTTTTTTTAAAAATATTTCCAAGCCTTTTTTTATAATTTCCCAAGAGATGCTTAAGTGTCTCTTCAAAACTGTCTAGATTAAATGAATTTCCAAATGGTGCCTGAAGTGCCTCTTCAAAACTCCATTTAGCCATGCAAAATCCCTCTAGAAATTCCCTTTTCTCATTTTCAATGAATTTCCCAAGAGATGCACGAAGCATCGCATCAAAAGTTGTCCAAATCCCACGTATATTCTAGAAGATATGTTGAAAATCGTCACTGGCGCCTAAGAGCCATTTTTTGGGCGCTTAAGCGCCCCCCTCCATGTCTGGTGGCACCTGAGTGCCATTTTGGGCACTTAAGCGCTAGGAAGAGGCACTTAAGTGTCCGATTTAGGTCCTATTGGCTCCGGTGTGCCCCGGTTCGACCCAATTTGCTCCGGTTTACTCCGTTTTGGTCCATTTTTGTTCCTTTTGCTCCAATCACTCCAAATTATTTAATTTGATGTACCAACAAACAAAAACACAAGAAAACATACCTTTAAAGTCCAATATTATTATAAAATGAAGCATGAAAAATAATACATTTTTAGGCATATCAAAATCGCCCAAACTTAAATATTACTTGTCCTCAAGTAATACTACATTTTTAAAATAATTTATGTAGATTACAGTTAATGGGTCATCCCTTAGAATTTTTAAATTTTTTTTCTAAAATTATGATAGTTCAAATTAGAAGAACTTCTAGTGAATCAGACTAGCCCACGGTCTAAAATATTTATCATCAAACTTGGAAATTTGTTTTCCTATCTGGTTCAGAAATATATGCAGATTTTTCAAACTTCAGATCCTTTGAACTTTACTTTCTTGACTTAAGAACTCTCTTAAAAATAATTTTTACTAATATAAGTATAAAAATCAAGCTTAGGATTGTTCTAAGCTCTTTACTCTAGGAAGGCTCTAGTGAAATCAATTTTTTATTAGGACTTCTCCTCAAGCTTCTCCTCACTTTATTCTTTTTTTTCGGAATTTTTTTGATCCATTATTATTACTTTTTTCTTCTTTTTTTCTTTTTTTTTGTATGTGAAGATTACTATATCTAGAGAAGTCCTTAAATAATGTTGAATTTCATTATCCTCCTTTAAAGTTAAAACTTATTACTTTCCTTCACTTGAGAAGATGTATTTTTTTTAATGTTTGAAAAAAAAAATTATAAGAATCTTTAATTTTTAAAAAATAGTATTTTTCCTACCAAATATAGTTATTCATTTTCCCAAGCTCTCTAATAAATATCCTTAACTCTAGGTTCACTCTTTTCACTAAAAATATCAACTAATTTTTCTAACTCATTTCTGTAATTAAAACTTTAACATTCTTAAGATGACTCCACATAACAATAATCATTAGAAATAAAATACAAATTTATTTGTAGTACTTTTGAAAACATGTAAGATTTAAATTCGAGACATTTTTCTTTTCCCCCCAAACTTAAGCTCAAACATGTGTAATAATGAAGTACAAAAATATGCGAACAGGGAAAGATAACTTTTATAATTTTCTACACATCCTACAAAAATATCAGCAAATAACACATGGTTGAATATTGTAGTATAAAGTAAATCTAGCCTAAACATGCTTGAAATAACACTATAAATGAAGATTAAACAATAACACATTTTAAACTTCATAAAGGAATTTTTGGATGCTAACAAGTTTAAAATATTGAGATAAGTTTTGTCATCTATAACAACTCATTCAACTTGACTTACAAATATAGG
The DNA here is from genome assembly GCA_002079205.1 of Phalaenopsis hybrid cultivar. Taxonomy (NCBI): domain Eukaryota; kingdom Viridiplantae; phylum Streptophyta; class Magnoliopsida; order Asparagales; family Orchidaceae; genus Phalaenopsis; species Phalaenopsis hybrid cultivar. Next base: position 279,509 of record JXCR01147714.1, read on the forward strand.
CACACAAACTCCAATACATAGACTCACATATTCATAAACAAACAACGACTGAGGTTAATTTGATCTCCCTTCTACTCACATTTCCCTTCCTTACTTTCAATTTCTAACGAAAGAAACTACACTAATAAAGTGGGTGTATTATAAAACCTTGTATCATTATCACCCATGGACTAGAATTACTTCATGTGTTACCAATTTTAGGATTACTCTAAGTCTAAGGCATACACAATCTGGTAAATATAGTGCAGTTCATCCAAATTTGTTCACTAACTAAGTTCATGACCTTACTAGGTGAAGACAAAGTCAGATAAAGCAAGTAATAGAGTTTACATGGAGTGTCTCATGTCCAAACACTACATGATTCAAGGTAATGCTCAGCTCCGGTTAAGAACTAAGTCATAACAGACTCGTCAACCTGCTACTACCAGAAATCACATACAAATCTAGTCATGACAAAGGAACTACCTCACAACATTAATCCAATCCACTCTTACACATCAAACACAGATCAAAGTCCAACATCTCACTATTATCCAATCCAACATAACAACAATCACAATAAATAGATAACAAAGATAACCATGGGTTACCTCCCACAAAGCACTTGAAATAACATCGACGACCCGATGTATCCAAATTTTACTCTGGTTGCCCCAACATCAGAATCTCATTCAGTTTCTCTATAAACCAAAGAATATGTCATTCAGTGATTTTGAATAGCTCTTTCTTAGGAAATCTTTTACTGATTTCATCATTCAATTCAGGTTGTTGTGATTGATTCAAATTTGAAGATATAAAGACTGGCAGTGTAGATGAATTCCCTAAATAGTTAAGCCTTAAAATTGTATGGGGTACATTCATCTTAAGTTCATGAGGTTTTTCAATAGATGGAATTAAAATTTTACTATTTTTGGTAACGTCCATCATTTTGCACCTCTTCTGAACATGGATACAGTCTTCTTTAGACAACATTTTCAACTCATCATGAAAGTCCATTTTGATCTCATTTGTTAACTTAATCTCATAACTTTCTTGGAAATGGTCTTTACTTAGGTAATAAATTTCATCAATCCAAAAACAATCATCACCTTTTCTCTTAACTAGATACTTCATAGCCTTTAAAACATCAAAAGTGGCTTCATGGTTATTAATATTCATAGTCAACTCTCCTTTTTGTGCATCTATCATAGTTTATCGAGTAATAAGAAAAGGTCTCCCCAAAATAATTAGATTTTCTTTATCTTTCTCAATATATAATACAATAAAGTCCATAGGAAAGATAAATTTATCAACTTTAACAAGAACGTCTTCTATAATCCCTTTTGGATAAATGATAGATCGATCAACTAACTGAAGGGTTACAACAGTGAGAGAAATATCGCCTAAAACTAAAATTCTAAATATTGATAAAGGCATCAAATTAATGATCAATCCTAAATCACATAAAGCTTTTCCACATAATCTTTCTCCAATTTCACTAGGAACTGTTAAGCTACAAGGATCTTTAAGTTTCCGAGGAAGATTTTTCTGAAGTATAGCGCTGCACTCCTCGCTTAGTGCAACTATCTCATAATCCTCAAACATCTTTTTCTTGTTTAATATCTCCTTCATAAACTTTTCGTAACTTGGTATTTGTTCCAAAGCTTTAGCAGAAGGAATATTTACTGTTAACTTCTTAAGTACTTTCATGAACTTTGAAAATTTATTATCCCACTCATACTGTCTATGTCTTTGAGGAAATGGAGGTGGTGGTCTTTCTAAATTGATTTTAGTTAGAGCTATTAATTTTTCTAGATCCTTAGAAACATGTTCTTCAGGTCTTTTAGTTTCCTTTGTTTCTCTCACAATTCTTTTTCTTTTCTAATCGCACCCTCTATCTCTCTTCCACTTCGTAATTGGACAGCGCTTATTTGTTCATCATTTTCACAGCATTTTAACCTTGCAACTGGTTTCTCATTTGCAATACCACTTCTTCTATAGACATCGTCTTATCCTTAAATTGTTGATCAATGTTAGAGTTTGGTGGATATGAAGGTTTATATTTTGTGTTCCCCCGATTATTCCAACTTCCATTAGGATTTGCATGATTATTTTCCCATTGTTGGTTTCCACCCCAAATAGTATGATACAAGTTAAAAATTGGATGGTTCTTCCAACCTGAGTTGTAAAAGTTAGAATACAGGTTGTTTTTGGTATTTAAAGTCTCATATGATACGTTAGAATCAATCATATGCCCTAATGAACTTTCCTCACTTATTGCAGCGAATTGAGGCTGGTTCATTCCAAGTTGGTCCAACTTCCTTGATATTGTAGCAATCTGAGATGCAAGAATTGCAGATGCATCTGTATCATGAACATTGCTACCTTTTTAGGATTTTCCCTTATAGAGGGCCATTGAAATTCATTTGTAGCCATTTCTTCAATCAACATATATGCTACATCAAATGGTTTTGACATTAATGATCTACCAGCAACAACATCAATTGTAGACCTAAGGGGTACTACTAACCCATGGTAAAAAGTTTGAATGATTAACCAATCAGGAAGAGCATGGTGTAGACACTTACTTAAGAGTTCCTTAAATCTTTCTCAAGTTTCGTATATTGATTCCCCTTTATACTGACAAAATGAGATAATATCGTTGCTAAGTTTAGTAGTCCTTGATAGTGGAACATACTTAGCTAGGAATTTCTGAGTTAACTCCTTCCAATTTTTAATAGGGCAAGGTGATAATGAGTATAACAATATTTTAGTCTTATCCCTTAGTGAGAAAGGAAAAAGCTTTAGTCTAAAAACATCATCTGACATGTCGTTATAATGAAATGTAGCACAAAGTTCTAGAAAATTTGACAAGTGTAAATAGGGATCCTCCAAAGGAGTTCCCCCAAACTAGTTGTTCTGAACTAGTTGGATAATCGATGAATTTATTTCAAACGAGTCAGCTTCTATGACAGGGGTTTGTATACTTGAGTGAATTTCACCTGTCGTAGGATTTACATAATCTCTCAATAATTTATGATGATTTTCTAATTATTATTTTGAATGTTTTCCATTTTCAATTATAGTTTTTTGAGTCCTTTCTATGTTTTCCGATCTTCATTTACGTATCATTATCAAGCAATATAGGGTTTTTTTATTAAGCCCCGAATATCAATCCCACGGAGATAGAGGTTAATCACGATAATTTTCAAGAGAAATTATAGTTTAGAATAACACGCCCTAGCTTGGAAGGTCGATAAAAGTTCGGTTTTGATTTTATCCTACAATTATCACTACAATACTACTTCTACTTCTAAATTAAAATACCTAGTGAAAATCAAAAGGTGGGGTTTTTAGTAATTAAAAAGTACTCTTCCTCATGTAATGAAAGTAGTGACATGTGTAAAAGTAAAACAGGTAGTGAGAGAGATTGTGACCAATAGGAGCAATTATATTCTTTACCCTTACTAGAGATGTTATAAAGAACATCGATTAATCTAAAGTTTGAATAGTTTTGAAGACGGGCTAGGCAGGAAAGATACTAACTCTCACTCTATAGTTCCCTTTTATCCCTCCACCTGCAGGATAACATCTTGCATCAAAACCTAATGCGATAGACCAAATTAGGGGCTTTAGCCTATCACTCTAAAATCTTCTAATTCTACACCCTTTAAAGATTATTTCCCTATTTATTTGCACTTAACCATATGGACTACATTCTCATAAATACAATCTCATGTGATTCTACCAGAGTTGATTGAGACAATACCATCTCGGATCTTACATGTTCTCACTACAGATTTTAACATGCAAGTTGATCAAGTTTACATATAAGTGATGAACAAAGTAAAATCATCACAGCATATTTAAATGTAAATGAAGACTTTGGAGTGAAGAATAAAGTAAGATCAAGTTTACATGTAAATGAAGAACAAAGCAGGGATTGGTGTGATAAAGATCAAACCAATCCTTGCTTTGCTTGGTATGATTGTGTCTGATCCTTTGTCTTTTCTGGCCGATGAAGCACCATCGAAGTACATTTCCCTGCATTGCGCACTGGAGAATTCCATTTGTAACACTTGCTCATCTGGTAGTTTGTTGTTGAGAGGGGACCCAGCTGCCAGTGGGTGTGCAGCGAGAAATTCTGCTAGAATCTGTCCCTTGATAGCACGGAGGGGAGCAAAAGTTATATCAAACTGCAATAAGATTATCGACCATCTTGCTAGACGTCCAGAGAGCGTTGGTTGGGTCATCAAGTATTGCAACGGATTAACTTTTCAGATTAGGGTAATCTTATGAGAAATCATCTAATTTATAAGCATTTGGGCGGCAATAATTAATGCCAGACAATGCTTCTCAATAGGTGGATACCTTACTTCCGTTGGTATCAGACGACGACTCATGTAATAGAGTGCATTTTCCTTACCCTCGTCATTGACTTGGGCTAAGAGGGCTCCAAGAGAGTCATCTAGAGCCGCGGTATAAAGTATCAAAGATTTCCCTGGGATAGGGACTGCCAAAATAGAATGTGTCATTAAATATTGTTTAACATCGTCAAAGGCTCGCTGACATTTCTCTTCCTAAATGAATTTGTCATCCTTTTTAATTAATACCGAGAAGGGCTGACACCTACCTGAGAGATCAAAAATAAAGCGTCTCATATATGCCAATTTCTCCTGAAAGGAATGTAGTTGTTTTAGGTTTTAGGAGGAGGCATTTCCAAGATAGCTATAATCTTATCTGGGTCTATCTAGATTCCCTGATGATGGACAATGAATCCTAGAAACTTCCCAAAGGTAACTCCAAAGGCACATTTTAAAGGATTCATTTGAAGGTCATATCATTGTAACCATTCTAACACGATCCTCAAATCATACAAATGATCTATTTTTTGTTTACTTGTGATGAACAAATCATCCATGTAGCATTCTACTTGATTGTGAATGAGGTCGTAAAAAATTTTCATTATTGCATGTTGATATGTTGCTCCGACATTGTTTAGGTCGAACAACATCAATGGGAAGTAGAGAATTTTGATCGGTGTCCTGAAGGATGTAAGTGCTGCATCCTCGGGAGCCATCTTGATTTGGCTGTATCCCGATGATCCGTACAAGAAAGAGAAAATTTCATGTGTAGAATCAATATCCACCATCATTTCTGGTATTGATAGTGGAAACTCGTCTTTCGGACATGCTTTATTTAGATTTCTAAAGTCGACGCAAACACGGATTTGCCCATTTTTCTTCTTGACCAGTACAATGTTAGCTAGCCATGTGGAGTATTGCTCTTCTTTTACAAAGTTAGCTTCTATTAATTTCTTCACCTCGGCGATGACTTGTTGCTCTATTTCAAGGCGCTTTCTTCTTGGAGCTTATTTTACTGGGATTATATTTTTATCTACCTCGAGTTTATGAACTGCAACTTCTGCAGACAGTCCTAACATTTCATCATAACTCCATGCAAAGGAATCTTTGAATTCTGTTAGCAATTTGATCAGTTGTAAATATTCTTCATCGTTGAGTAGCGAACTTATAAATGTAGGCTCGAGTTGCTCTTTAGTCTCGAGGTTGATTTCTTTCAACTCATCAACCGTTGATTTAATTTCCTCCTCAAATTCTGGTGGAGCATCTTCTATCAGTTGATCAGTAGAGTCATCCTCTATATAGAGGCAATCCTCTCCTGATTCACTAGTAACAACCATACAAAAATTTGAATCATCGACTAGTCTGACTGTACCAAATCTGAGACCCTCTTTTGAGTTGGGAGTTCGACTTTTAACACTCCATAACTTTTCAAAAAGTTGTAGTTTATCTTTTGGCATTTGTTTTGGTAAATGTCCCTGTTGAATTAACTTTTGTACATAAGGCAAAAAGTAACCAAGAGGTAATTCCATTTATTCATTAGGATCATCATCCAAATTTACATGATTTTCAAGATTGGTAGAGGTAGAAGCACGGTAGAATTTGATCCGCTTTGAACCAACACTACGGACTTCCTTGACCTCTACACTCTCGACCTTTTGAGGGAAAATCGGAGTAAGGGTCATAGTATTCACATAGTGGTTTATCCGATCACACAACGTCTCATATTCACTTTTCTCCACATCTTCTAAGGATATCTTGTATTAAGGTTTCTTCTATTTTGTCATCATTATTTTTTCTTTGGAACTATCTTCATCACCGATGTTAATGGTTGTCCTAGTCTGTTCAATGATTAAGTTGGTTCTTGCTTGTCCACGTCCCTGGCCTTGACCTCGGGTGCGCAAACTAAAAGAACTCCACCAACTTGTTGTAAGAGAGTAGTGGAAGCTCGCTAAAGTAGAGTTGAATGGCCCTGCCATTGTACTTATTCTAGATCTTTACTTTTTTTTGTTGCAATTTTGTGAGAGAAGACAATTTTCTTTGGAGGCGCGTAGTAGGCAATATTTTCATGAATGTCAACTTCATGAATTGAAAATGGTTGTAGATCTTCTTTGATGCAATGTTTTTATCCTTTTTTTTTATAGTACTTGATGCACTGGTGTAGAGATGATGGAACCATGTTGTCTTCATGAATCTACGGTCGACCAAGTAGAGCGTTGAAGGAGGTCTCGGCTTTGATGATATGAAATTTGGCAGTTGTTGCTAGTTCTCCAACCTTCATAAACAATGTATTAGATCCAAGGGCTCTTTCTCCCTTTTGGTTGAATCCTCTTAGAATCATTTTATCTGTCGTAAGCTCTTGAGCTTTCATGTCCAAATAGCCCAATGTTCGTAGACTCATCAAGTTGAGTGATGCTCCAAGATTAATTAAAACTCTGAAAAATACAAATTTGCCGATGTTAACGGAGATGTAGAGTGGTCGGTTGTGGTCGGTGGTACCAAGCAGCAAATCTTCATTGGTGAAGGTCACCCCAGGCTGTTCTTTCAATGAGCAAACTTCATCTGAGGATGTGCCGGCCAACTGGGCTAAGCAAATCTCTTCGTCGAGCAAAGCTATAACCAAAAACTTTCTCATCTCCTTTGATAGAATTATAGCGTCATAGATGCTTAATCGGGATGACAACTTCCTAAGATGAGCTAGCACGTTGTAATCCACTTTGTATGGTCCTCTGATTTTCTCTTGGTTATGTGTTTCTTCCACTGGTGGAGGTGGAGGTAGTTCTTCTCGAGTTACTATTTCTTTTCCTTTAACCACTGGAGCTGTTCTTGGGGGTAACACTTTCCCACTCCTCAAGTTTATTTGTGTAATTTCTTCTTTTTGAGGTACTTCTATTGAATTTTTTGGTGTTTCTTCTTTGTCAAAAAGATCTAAGTTGATGGCAAGCGGTATACCATGGTGCTCAAGGATTGGCTCCTCACTGTCGGTGCTGTCGTAGCTGTTATCGTTGATGTCTTCTTCGGTATTGTTAATGAGTTTGTCAGACAAGTACGATTTAAAGATCATTTTTGGAATTGAGATTGAAGTTAGAATGGTCATAATCAATTACTTCATCACTAGAAACAGTTAAAACGTAGCCGAAATCATGATCATTATATTCATAAGACCCCGGAGGGGCAAAAAAATAACCATACAAAGTCAAGGGTTCGACGATTTTCTTCCCCGAATTTTAGACAACCAATCTAGGAGAGGCAGCCCCTATCCTACCTTCCGTGCTATCAAACTTCACGGTGGCATTCTTCTTTCTCTCTGACTTTGACAATGATGGATCTTATGGTGAAATCTTCATCTCAAGCTTGACAGGCTGAAGACTTTGAACGAAGGTTTGTTTTCACGCATTCTGCATTTGGTTCAATATTTTCTAAGATGATTTGCTCCAGACCGCACTCCATCCATCTTTTCCAATTTATGTGGAAGATTGTCTCAATGAATTCTAGATTTGATTTAAGATCCTCTTGAGTTTGTCCCAAGTTATACTCCATCCCTCTTCTTTGATATATGGATCAATCGGAGAAATTGGCTCGGCCGTAATCATATTTATGGAACCTTTTTCAGGTTCTTTTAAATATTCTTTTGGGATTGTTATATTCCCTTCTTTAAGGTTCTTCTCGAGCCAATCCTTAAAGATGAAGCATTCTTCTATAGTGTGTCCCAACAATTAGTGATATGGGCAATAATTTGGTTGATCTTTCTTGTAAACTTCCTCAGGCTTCTTAGCTCTGATAGTCTGAACTCATGCTTCTTCATCAGACTTCTGAATATTTTGGATATGACTTCATCTTTGAAAGAATACATGATTTTCTATCGTTCTGCCATAGATATTCTCTTATTTTGAGATGACCCTAATTGGGTCGGTCGCTGGTTGGACTGGCTATTCTGTTTCCGAGCCTGCTATGATTAATACTGATGAGAATTTTCTGCATATATCTTCATTGGTTGTTTTCCTTTATCGACAGTCACAACTATTCCTGATTTCTTTTCAAACACTCTGGTTGCCTTGGACTTCTCATTTGAATCCATATGTTGGATTTCTTCTTGAACACTGTTCGCTTTACTGAGTAGCTTCTCGAAGGATATGATGTTGAGTCCCTTGAGCATGAAAGCTACTGGCCCGTGAATACTTTTGAGTAAGATCTAAATCACATGATGTTCCTGTAGCAGAGGTTCACATTTCATGCTAAGGTTTCTCCACCTCAAAATGTAGTCCACCAAAGTCCTGTTGGGCATTTGCTTTTCCATTTTGAGCTCTCCTATAGATAAATGGTGTTGCGCTTCGACAAATCTTTTCATAAATATTTATTCCAATTTGGCAAAGATTTTCACTGATCCATTGGGTAAATCAACATACCAATCGATGGCGACCTTTGACAAGCTGCTGACAAACTGTTAGAAGAGTAAAGCTTCACTATTCCTTGTGTTGCCACAACTGGCTTAGAAGTGTGCTATATGTTGTATGGGATTTCCAGTCCCATCAACTATTTTCAAGTTTGGGGCCACGAAACCCTTGGGGAAGGGAACGACATCAAATTCTTCCGAGTAAGGTCTAGCCTTTAGAATTAATGCACCAACCTTGGAATGGGTTAAGGCCTCCCGAACTTGTTTGACCATTTGCTTAAATTCTTTCTCTAGCATGGAAAAGAAACCATTATAGTCAAAATCTTCATCATTATTGTTGATGGAAACTCCGTGTTCCTAAGACAACTCGGCCCTGCTGGACCTCCTCTTCTTGTTCTTCCATTTCACTGGCAATCATTGCGACGGGGTCAGATACTTCGGACCCTGGCTTCATTCCATGTTCTTGCCCTGCGGGCTTACTAGACTGTATTGGTACAGCAAACTTGGGTATCCATACCTTTTTCTTTGACGATGATGTCTCAGGACTGAGTGCCCTAACAGAAACATTAGTATGTCGAGGAAGAGTATGCTCCCCATGGTGCAGACCAGCTACAACATTGAGTAATCTCTTTGTCTTTTCCTTTGGAATTATAGGAATAACTTTGTGGTGCATGCTTGGTAAAATTCTCAGACTCAGTCTTGACTTAATCGATTGACGACCTACAGTCCTGGCGACCGCAGACTCGATGGTGACTATGGTGGTATCAACTCTGTTGCCCAAGTGAAACTAGGCACGAATACGAGTAGGCACAGCCTCAGTTAACTTCTAAGATTGTTTGGCAGATCTGACATCCTTTAAAATTTCTTTCTTCATGTGAGGGGATATTGCATGTCCCACTCGTTTAAGTAGTCACTGACTGAACAACCTTCTTTAGCAGCTAGCCTCTGAAAAACTAAACTGACTCGGGTGATAGGAGTAGACTTCTTTCTCTCCACACCCTGTCCATGAAGTGATGATAATGCAACGACAATCTTCTGAATACTTTTTGTACCCATTGGTATCCATCAAAGGATGGAATCTAATTCCCCGTAGATGTGGATATGCTTCCGGTAATTCTAACTTCTCTTGGTGAGGCTCTTCATCAAAAAGTAATTCCTTAGGAGCCTGAGCTTTAGGGGCCCTCCAAACTCTCCTGCTATGGTTTCTCCTTTGGGTTTGAGTTAATGGTGTAGTCTTTGAACCCGACCCAATTTTAAATACTAATGGCAGGACAACTAATCCCTCAGTTGACACTTCAACGATCATTACTTATTTCTTCTTAGCAACAACGGGGACAGCAGGCTTGGTAGGTTCCACGGTGGCAGTAGTCTTGGCTTTCTTGTAAGAAGGGAAGTCCTGAAGACAGTTCAAGTTGAACTCAGCAGACAGCTCTTGAACTTCTGGAGTGGTGACTTTAATCACGACGAACGGAGCCTTCCAGAGGATAAACTCGAGGTCTTCAAATTCGGCTCCGAACTTAATGGTGGGAGCAACATTGCGGGTTTCATGGCTTGTCAGCAAATTGCAAGAAAAAGTCAGCGTTGCGTATGTCATTGCAACAACTTTAAACAGAAAATTTTGGGGTTAGTTATATGGCCAAACCTTGTAATCTTTAGTGTAAGCACTGAAAATTTACAGAGGTTGGTCTGTAGACCGTGTAAATTTTAGTTTGTGGGGATTTTAAAATTTTTTAGTAAAAAGGTAATTTCAAAGCAGAAAAAAATTTAATTAATATAAGAAAATTTTAAAGGGTGCATGACACATCACAATTTGATTTAATTTGCAAAATAGCCTAAATATTTGAAAGCCCCTATAGTTAATTACATCCTAAATGGCCGAAGTCATCTAACAAAACTCTTCATAAAAATCAGGAAATATAATCTTCAAGGATTTCAAAAGAATATGACTTTTCAACAAAATCGGGTAACGAGGTGCGAAATGGGATTGTCTTAAATTTGGAGCATTTTGATTTTTAATTCCAAAGGAGGAAGATCAAGGGGGTGTCATAGATTCAGAGGAAAACCTCGGTGACTTCCCAGTCTATCTTATTGTTTGGCTTTAATTTTGAGGAGAAATATTTAGGTGTTTCATCGTGCCAATTTTATTTATTTAGGGCTTACATTTGTGTGAAACAATTACAAAAATAGCCTGGAAGATGTGAGAATTTAGGTCTTGAAGAACGACAACCTCGGAATCCTAAGACGAGTTAGAGCTTATATTACACAACATGGTTATACAAAAACCTAAAGATGAGTTAAGGATTTATGTTGCACTAGGCAGATAACCTCGAAATCTTATGACTTGTTATTTAATTCTAAGGAAGGAAATTGGTTTAGCTGGGGAAGTCGGGTTTTACTGTTGAAGATGGCCGTGTTGCCCACCATGCTAGCTCCAAGCTCCTTGCCGTGACGAGTTTTAGTTTTCTAGGGTGTCGAGTCATGATGTCAAATCAGGTGGCCCTATGGTTAAATATCTTTAAATTTTATGGGGGACGTTAAAGTTGATTCGAGCAACACTGGTTAGGATCCCACAGTTCCCTTGTACCGGCTCCACTGTTTTCTATTGTATTCACTTAGTCCAAATAAATTTACTAAACTCAACTTAATGAGTTTCATAATTACATTTAGACCGTGGGGAGCCTTGTAAGCAACCGTAGGTTACCTCCTCCGAGGGATTCCCGATCATCCGATAGAGACGTCTTAGTTTAGTTGTAGTTGTGGCTTTTTATGATGTTTGTGATTAAATTTTCAGTTGTTTTATATTTTGAATGTTGTGGCAGTGAATTTTATCTTGGTTGATTTTAGTTTTGGTCTTCATTATGGGTTTGTGGATATCCTGACAATTTTAGTTTTCATGCAAGATGACATCGTTGTTTAGCATGCAAGTTTGTGTTAACATCAAAAGTATAGTATGAAAGTATAAGAAAGACGACACTGTAAATTGTAAAAGCGTACCTTGTGAGTCTTCTCGTTCCACCACCTGAAACTTAAAATGCATGTCAGGGCATTTTATATGAAGCAGGAAAGTAAGGTTTTGATGACCTACCTAACCCTAGCTCATATCTTGTTGGGTCCCTATTAGTTCAATTAAGGATGAATTTTGTTAAGCAAAACATATTAAGTTTAGTAGACCTCCGAGGTATCCAACAGGTCTAGAGAAAGAAGCAGGTCCCTGCTTCCCTCTCACCACATGTTGAAAAGTCTTGAGCTTATTTAAACTTATTATGTTGCTTAATAACCAATCTTATAAATACCTTTAATGTTCAACGAACAATGATGTTTCAATTATCCCTATAAGTAGGGTAATTATCATTTGTTATTTAATTTGTAAATTATGTGAGTGAAGACCCTTAAAAAAGGCAAGTTAATTTAAATTATACATTGAAATTGATTAATATTTAAATAATAATAATAGAAATTTAATTTAAAAATCTTGGAATTTAGCTTAAGTGATTCTCTGGCCTAGGAAAATCTCTAACAATTTTCTCATAAATAAAAAAGAAAACTTTATTTTGGAATTTTAAATAAATTAATTTCTAAAAATACTTTTTTCTAAATAAAAATAATTATTAAAATTAAAACTTGAAAACCATATTTTCTCCTATGATGTCTTAATTTCCCCATGGATAGAGTATTCTAAACTTTTGTGGTCATTTGAATTATGCTTAATGAGTTATGAGTTGAAGAGCTCCAAGGATAAAGTGGTAATTTTTAGATTTTGGTGCCCTAATAAAAGATTAGGACTAACCAAAGGGAGAATGGGTAATTTTTATCTTAATGAATATGTTTGGATGACTGAAATATGATGTGATTAAAAGGTACAAACTCACTTGCTATCTTTTCTATAATAAGAACAAAATTGTAATTTTTTTAATTATCATAACTTGAAAGGGGAACAAAATTAAATGATTCTCATGTGATGAGCTCGAGTTAGGAGGATAATATTTCATTTATTTAAATCCACAATTGATGATGATTTGATCTTTCAATAAGAGCGCATACCACTTAAATCAAAATTTTGATAATCACCAATTTCCCCCAACTTGTTTGTTCAGGGCTTAATGGTGACCTATGCATAACATTTAAAAGTATTTAATTGAATTTAGAAAATAACATGATTGGTGATTAACACCTTCTAACACTACAAGTTTGGCTTCAACTATGGGTACCAAAACCTTTAATGACATAGATTTACCTTAGGGGCACCCACCCACATAACTCTTAAATGAAATATCAATTGATTAATGGAGTGTCCTAGCCTTAGGATAAATAAATCATCAAGTTTACTTGAGCAATGGGATAACCCTAGTCTAACTTTGGGTGATTAGTAGAACAATATGATAAGTTCAAAATGAAGTAAAAATATTTCAAGAAATATTCAAAATGGTCCAGTTTCATGCCTCGAGCACTTTGCAATCTCTTGAATATTTTGGAGCACAAATTGAACTTGTTATATTGTGTTCTAAAATCATCCACTAAGATCTTCCGAGACTTAACAAAGTCATAACTTGGGATTTGATAACTATACCTATCATCTACTCTTGCAATTCGAATTCCTTACAATATTATATATGTTGTCATTTTGAGGAACGGGAAGAATCGATAGGTACGCTCTTATGTTATTGCGTTTAACTTTCTGTACCTCTTATTTCTTGCTTGCTCGTTTAAAAATAGGGTCACCCTGCATGCCAAAACCAAAACTTTTAGGATAGCCACAAAATTGAAACCAAAAATTAAAATTTAAGGAATTAAACAAGATAAAATTCACCTCCACAACAGTTAAAATATAAGACAACTCAAAATTTAATCACCAACATAACAAAAAAAATTGCAACTAAATTAAAATGTCTTTATCAAATGATTGGGGATCCCTCACAAGAGGTAACCTATGGTTGCTAATGAGATTTCCCACGATTTAAATGAAAGTATGGAACTCATTGAGTCGAGTTTAATAATTTATTTGGACAAAGTGAATCTGAAAGAAAATAGTGGTGTTGGAACGAGGGAACTGTAGGATCTTAATCGATGTCACTCTAATCAACTTTAACATCCACCCATAAAATCTGAACAACCATAACCTTAGGAAACGTCTGATTTGACATCAAAACTTGACACATTAGAAAAGTTAAACTCATTACGACGAGGAGCTTGGGGGTAGCATCGTGGGCAACATGATGATCTTCAATAGCAAAACATGTCTACATCAACTAAACCACTCCTTAGAACTAAACAACTAAGCAATAGAACTTTGAGGTTGTCCACTTAGTGCGACATAAATCCTCAATGTTATTTTAAGGCCATTGTTTGGCTCTGCTATACAATATAAGCCCTAAATTGTCTTAAGATTCTGACGTTGTCGTTCGTCACGACCTAAATCCTCATATATTCCAGGCTATTTGTGTGACCGTTTCACAAGAATGTAAGCCCTAACTAATAAAGTTTGCAGGACGAAACACTTGAATAATTTCTTCTCAAAATCAAAGTCAAATCATAGGATAGCTTGGGAAGTGACTGAGGTTCTCCTCAGGATGTGTGACATCCTCTAGTTTTTCTTCTTTTTGATTCTAAAAATAATATGTTTCAAATTTGAGTCATTCTCCTTTCACACCTCTTTATCTGATCTCTTTGAAAATTTCTATCCCTTTGGAATTCTTGAAGAAAATATCCCCAGATTTTTATCGAGAGTTTTCTAAGGTGACTTCGGTTATCTAAGATGTAATTAACTATAAGGGCTTGCCTTTATAGGAAACTTTCAAGAACCAAGCTTAATAGAAACCCTAATTAACTCTTCGTATTTTATACGAGAACTTGTTAGCTTATAATAAAATGATTTTGTAGCCTAACAGATGTCATACATTTCTAAGTTTGTTTGGTTGAGCCTCACCATCAAGATATGTGTTTATCTTTCAAGATATATACATGGATTTAGGTGTAGTGCTCTTTCATTTAAACTATGAAAGATATAATATCGGTTTGATTTCATATTTTTCTAAAATAAAAAAATATATAAAAATTAAATGCCCTTCCAAAGCGGGTGATAGGATTCTAATTTTAGTGATCGAAAACTTCCACAGGACCCTCTCCCCACCCCTAAAAATTGTGCCAACAGCTTTTGGCGACTCTGTGTGGGATATGTTTCCCTCTCCATAAAAATCAGAGGATATTTTAATTACACATCGGTAATGTGTCCATGTCCCTTATAGACCAATTTACCTTTCTTCCATTGACAAGCTTCACTCATTTCTTTCTTGGGGAAGTACGGTCAACTCTTTCGTACTTCAAAACCATCTTTTCAGTCACCTTTGAACGGGAAGGTTCATGAGTTTATTAGGACTTTATCTTGGTTTGGGGTCGGACCCCCAATAAATGTGTTAGTGGACCAGTTTCACCTAGGGATTACGCGTTGTAAAGTTTGTCCTGCACTGGGTCCTAAACTTTACTTTCCATTTCGATTTTAATCTGCAATTTTGTTAATTAAATCAAATTTTGTCCAATTGCATTTGCTCTTTAAAGTTTTTTGTAAATTGAATTCAATTCTACTATTTTCTAAGTTACTTTACTTAATTTCAAAAAAAAAGGAATTCACAAACTAAAATCCCAGAGTATCAATCCTAAAGAGAAGCAAGGTAAGAAATTCCTTAGGCTATGTTCTAGTCTACTACTATCAGGTCTTAGTTTGGAATGTTGATTAAGGATGTTTTTCTAAAACCTGCTCCCAAATATAAACCTAAATCTAAAGATAAACCTAACTAGATAAATTTGTTTGGTAAATTTTGAGATGTAAAAACTACCTTTCTCTTGTGTTGTCCTAAAAAAGGTTTAGAAATGGGATGCATAGAATCACTTGTAGCCAGTGACAATATAAGCAAAAATATAAATTACCCTCTTTCGAGAGCATAACATAGCTTAGTTAACCTAGGGTTGATTCCTTAAAATAGCTAGATTATCACAACAAAAATTCTATTTTCTCAACCTAGACCTCTAATTGGCTCAATCTTAGATTTATGTTACGAAGCTCTAGATCAAAATGATAGAAATCTAGCCTGTCACACTAGAAACACTAATTTACATCCAATCAATGAATCTCCCTAATATTGCATTGAATCTTTACATTGTTATTCCTTCACCTATAATTTCAATGTGGTTCCTCCTAGTTGTTAAAACCATAACCCTCCTAGGTCATTATGGTTTACAATAAATTTTAATACAATGATCGAAAGAAAAGTAAAAGAATTTTGTTCCATAAAGTTAGTATCACACACAATAGAAAGCTTCATTAAATCAAAGAAAATCCAGTAGATAAGTGTTTACAACAAGTACAAGATAATGAAGAACATAATAATTAGTTTTTTTTCTATGAAAAAATGACTAAAATCCCTCCAACAATGTCTCCTACAAATCAATGCAATGCTATTACAATCCCTTATAGATATCTCTCAAAATCCCCTCTCAGATCTCTCTAGAGAGCTAAAAATCTACAATTCCTACTCATATATACGACCTCTCGGTCTTCTTAAAAAATTCCAAGGGGGAAGTATGTCAAAAAGCACCCTTAATATATCCGTCAAAATACCCAAAGAGTCACTTTAGATGCCCCTTCAAAATTCAACCAAATACATTGTATTTTTAAAAAAAATGATTCAGGGACCTAGGCACGAGATTCTAGCACCTAGGCACCAGATCATGGTGCCTAGGCTTCAGTCTTCTAGATACCTAAAAAAATTGTTTGGCACTTGATTTTGGTGCCATGGCTTCGGGCTCTCTGCTTCCATATACAGGGTCTTGCGCTTAGGTGCCAGAAGCTGTCGCCTAAGCACCACTTTACTCTGTGCCCCTTTGCTCCATTTGAAACCATTTTGCTTGATCCAAATCTACATCACTTGTACCTAAAACCAAAAACATACAAATTACATTCCATTTAAGTGCAATATCAATAAAAGTTTTCATAAAATGTATATAAGAAAAAAACATATTGTTAGTCGTGTCAATTCCAAAAAACTTCACTATATTTATACCTATTTTATATTGATTTTGATGATATTGCACTTTAAAGAAAGATATTTTGATGTTTTGTTGCAGGTATATTGAATTATGGTCATTGGAGCAAAAAGATGCAAAAAGGAGCAAAAATGACCAAAATATGAAGATTTGACATTGGGCGCCGACGGTGCCATCGACGTCGCCGATGGAGGGTTTTTCCCGAGAGTCCATAATTAAATATTCTAGAAGGCCGCCGACGGCGCCATCGAGGCCGCCGACAGCGAGAACGACGGTTCTCTCAATAGATGCATTGAATGTGGACGATTTTTGAAGGGACGCTTAGGAAACTCTTGAAAACTCTTCTACAACTTTAAGAGAAACGTTTTGGAGGCCAAAAAAGGGGAGTTCAGAGTGTCCAGAAAGTTTCGAGAGATTTACGGGTGTCCAGGGGAGTGTAATTTAGGGTTAGGTATTGTGAGGATATCTTCGAGAGATTGTAAGAGTGGAAGGAAAGTGAGAGATTTCTTCCTCCTTGCCGCTTCAAAAGAGAATTTTGTGTGCTGTAAAGAAATGAAGAGATTTAGAGGAACTTTGAGGAGTTACTTGGGGAGGAATTTGAGATAAGTTATATTTACTTATTGTAGTTTGTATGACTTTGTTTTTATATATGAAATCCAAGTTTTGTCGTTTCTTTTTCATGAGTTCTGAGTAGTTTTTTTTGTCTTTCTCCATATCTTGAGATTTTGTGAAATGGTGATTTAAATTGATTGTGCCATGAGAATGTTAAAGAAATTGTGATGATCTTTTCACTTTAATCTTAATTTACTTTCAATTTGGCCAATTGATTTGTTAAAATATGTTGAGTTTTACAACTAAAGAGAAGAATTACATCCAAGATTTAGGGAAGTCAAAGTCCTTAAAAATTGGGTGCAGATAAATTGGGAAATAAAAATTATCGGGAGTAGAATTGGAGATTTTAGAGTGAGAGACTAAAATCCTCAATTTGGTCCTATCATTTGGGTGCTGGAGTGTAGATGTTAGCACTCTGGCGAGGGGAATGTGGGAGCTTTGAAGTGAGAGCCGGTATCCTCCAAGCCTAGCCACAGATTCAGTAACCAAGCATAGGATTAGTCAATGTTCTTTATGCCTGGTTCAAGAGATAAAGAATAGGTATGCTCCTATTTGGCTCAATACAATTTGAATCGATTCAATTTATCCATTCACTTAAATTTCTTGACAAGGAGAATGATGTTTTCTTATATATTGAACTTTACATTAAAAACTTTATCAGTAGAATTAGTTGATTGAGCGTTTATTAAAATTGCTTTTTTATTTTAATTGCCTATTAGGGATAAATATGCAATTTGAACTATATTGTTGTGATTAAGTATTGATTTTATAAATCTTAAATTCGTAGCCTCTAATATTACTCCTTGTGGGATCGATATCCAGGACTCCATTAGAGCCCCATATTACTTTAGCGATACATATACTTGCGTTGATAAGTGTGAATTTACAATTATTGAATATTTTATACACATCTTTATCAAATCTATAACTGTTGTCAAGTCTTTGGCGTCGTTGCCGGGGATTTAAATCTTATAGCAGCAGAATCAAATTCTTGTATTTTTGAGCATATATAAAGTCGCTGTCATGTTTTTGGCGCCGTTGCCGGAGATTTAAATCTTCTAGTAGTAGTATCAAATTCTTGTATTTTAAAGCATATATAAAGTCGTTATCATGTTTTTGGAGCCGTTTTGGGGGAGTAAAAATTAGATTTAAAAAAAATCATAATTAGAGTAACGGACAAATTAGGACTATTAGAAAACTTTTACTTGAATTACAACTTATTTTCATATTTAGTTAACTATTTTTCTGTGGTACTGATTTCAAATTGTATGCGTAAATTTGGACCTGAAAATGTTATACCCTACAATTTGAAATTAGAACGCACTGTTAGGAGAATTAAAAAACTAAGAAAGGAATCTAAAAATCCTGACACAATGGAAAATAATGTGAACAATCAAGGAATAGAAAATTAACATCAACCGAGACCTTTACGAGATTATGCAAATCCTACAGCAGATGAAATTCACTTATCTATCCAAAATACTGATGTAGCTGCTAATTCATTTGAGTTCAAACCTGTTATTATCCAAATGGTACAAAATAATCAATTCGGAGGTACACCAAATGAAGATCCTAATTTATGCTAGTTTTTTAGAACTTTGTGCTACCTTTAAATATGAACACCAAATGAAGATCTTAATTTACACCTCGCTAGTTTTTTAGAACTATGTGCTACTTTTAAATATGACAGAGTTTCGAACTACACCTCGCTAGTTTTTTAGAACTATGTGCTACTTTTAAATATGACAGAGTCTCAAACGATATGTTAGACTTAGATTTTTTTCTTTTTCACTTAGGAATAAGGCTAAGATGAGGTTAAATTCGTTAGCTGGTGGATCTATTAGAACTTGGGGAGAACTTTCACAGAAATTTCTATTCAAATATTTTCCTCCATCCAAAACTACTNCAATTTTCAATAGCCCTCTGAAAGGATAAATCCTAAAAGAGTAGCTAATATCCACTATTCTGATGCAATATCTATGTTAGTTTCGCAGATTGCTGCAATATCAAAGAAATTAGATCATTATGGAATGAATTATTCTCCAACACCTATTATGATGGAAGAGAATTCATCTGGGCAATTTGTGGATGTTCAACCTTCTTATGAGACTCTAAATGCTATTAACAATAGACCCAATAATCCTTATTCGAACTATTATAACCCAGGTTGGAAGAGTCATCCTAACTTTAGTTGGAATAACAATTCTTCTACAAATCAACAATGGGCAAATAACCTAGTAAACCCATTGGAAAATTCATCCAACCAAGGAAATGTTAATTATAGACCTTCTTATCCTTCAGGATTTAACAGTAACACTCAATTTAAAGAAAAAGAAGTTGTCTATGGAAGAGCTGATACTGAACATGGGCCAACAATTACAAAAGCAAGGAAATCAATTACAAATTCAAGGAAACCAGCTACAAAATTAAGGATCTGCTATCAAGAATATTGATAAACAATTGGGGCATATTGCTACTACGCTTAGTAACCGAATATTGGGAACTTTTCCTAGTACTGTGAAATTAAATCCTAAAGATCAAGGAAAAGAACAGATAAAAGCGATACAATTACGAAGTGGAAAAGAATGCAAGAGTACAGAAAGAAACGGAAATTGAAAAAGAGAAAGTGGATATAGAAAAAGAAAAGGATCATGAATACCAAGATTTAGAATATCCACTTACACCAATGAAAATTACTGTGGAGAAACCTCCACCACTGTTTTCTCAATAATTGAAGCAACACCAAAAGGATAAACAATTTTCCAAGTTTATAGAAATTCTTAAGAAATTAATGGTAAATATTCCCTTCATAGAAGCTTTAGAGAAAATGCCCAATTATGTGAAGTTTATGAAAGTATTTTGATCAAGGAGAAGAAGTTCATTGATAATGAGATTGTTGCACTCAGCGAAGAGTGTAGTGCAATTATTCAAAAAAAGTTTCCTAAAAAATTAAAAGATCCAGGTAGTTTCACTATACCGTGTGCTATTGGTGAAAGATTTTATGGAAGAGCTTTATGTGATTTCGAAGCCAGCATTAATCTTATGTCTCTATCAATTTTTAAAATATTAGGATTAGGAGAAGTCTCACCTACTTCTGTAACTCTTTAGTTTGTGGATCGTTCAGTTACTTATCCTAAGGGAGTTATAGAAGATGTGTTAGTAAAAGTTGATAAATTTATCTTTCCTGTGGATTTTATTATTTTAGATATGAAGGAGGATAAAGAAATACCTATAATTTTAGGGAGGCCCTTTTTAGCTACTGGAAGAGCTATGATAGATGTTCAAATGAGAGAATTAACTATGAGAGTTAACGATCAAGAAGTGACTTTTAACATTTCAAAATTTATGAAATACCTTGCTGTTGAAAGAGACAATGAATGTTTTTACACGAAAATTTGTGAACATATATTGAACGAGCATTTTAAAGAGTATTTTGAAGAAAAAAAAAAAGATTTTGAAGACAAAGATGAAGTTATTTTGGATGAAATAGAAAATGAAGAATTAGATTATGTTCAGGAAAGATTTGAGATGTTGGATATTACACGAAATGCTGATAAGAATCTAGTCACGTCAATTAAAAAACCACCTGAACTTGAGTTAAAAACATTGCCTAATCACTTGAAGTATGTGTTTCTGGGAAACTCATCTACATTACCTGTTATTATATCTTCAGAATTGGAGCAAAGACTTTTGGATACCTTAAAAAGATATAAGAAAGCTTTTGGTTTGACCTTAGCTGATGTTAAAGAAATCAGTCCTTCAATTTGTATGCATAGATTTATATTGGATGAACAATATAAACCAAGAGTTGATCCATAAAGGAGATTGAACCCAATGATGAAAGAAGTAGACAAAAAGAAAATTTTGAAATGGTTGGACGCTGGAATTATATATCCTATTTCAGACAGTGCTTGGGTAAGTCCAATTCATTGTGTTCTTAAGAAAGGAGGGGTGACTGCTGAAGCACAAGAGAATAATGAATTAATACCTATTAGACAAGTTACTGGGTGGTGTATTTGCATAGATTATAGAAAATTAGACACTGCCACTAAGAAAGATCACTTCCCTTTACCATTCCTATACCAAATATTGGATAGACTTGCTCGGCACAAATATTTTTGTTTTTTAGATGGATATACCAGCTACCATCGAATTCCTATTACTCCTGAGGATGAAGAAAAAACAACATTTACTAGTCCTTTTGGAACTTTTACTTTTTGAAAAATGTCTTTCGAATTATGTAATGCACCTACAACATTCCAGAGATGTATGATGTCTATATTTAGTAAGTTAATTGATAAATATAAGTGTTTGTGGATGATTTCTCTGTATTTTGAACGTCATTTGACACATGCTTAAATTATCTTGAAAAAGTTTTGGAGTTATGCAAAAGAACTAATTTAGTTCTAAATAAGAAATGTCAATTTATGATTGCAGGAGGAATAGTGTTAGAGAATAAATTTTTTGAAAATGGTATGGAAGTAAACCCTGCAAAAATTCAAGTTATATCTAAATTAACACCTCCTACTAATGTAAGGGGGGTTAGAAGTTTTATTGGACATGTTGGTTTTTACAGGCATTTTATTAAAGTTTTTCCAAAAATTACCAAACCTCTATGCCAACTTTTAGAAAAGGACAAGAAATTTGAGTTTACTGAAGGCTGTTTAAATGCCTTTGAGTTATTAAAGGAAAAATTAATCACAGCCCCTATTGTAGTTTCACCGCTGCTTAAATGCCTTTGAGTTATTAAAGGAAAAATTAATCACAGCCCCTATTATAGTTTCACCGTTTAAACTCCTTTTAGTTATTAAAAGAGAAGCTAGTTACAACCCCTATAACAGTTTCACCTAACTGGGAGAAACCATTCAAACTGATGTGTGATGCTAGTGATTATGTTATTGGAGCTATTGTTGGACAAAGGTATGATAAGATTTTTAAAGTTATATACTACGCTAGTAAAACTCTTAACGATGCTCAAATTAACTACACTGTTACTGAAAAAGAGTTACTGGCTATTGTGTATGCTTTTAACAAATTTAGATCTTATTTAATTGGGGCTAAATGTGTTGTGCACACTAATCACTGTGCTATTAAATATTTGATACAATAGAAGGATTCCAACCAAGGTTAATTAGATGGATAATTTTGATGTAGGAGTTCGATTTTGTGGTTATTGATAGAAAGGGAACTAATAATTAAATTGTTGATCATTTATTGAGATTAGAATATCATGAATTATCTGACACCGACAATGAAATTACAAACAATTTCCCTGATGAACAACTCTATAATATTAATGAGTGGAAAATACCATGGTATGTTGATATTGTTAATTATATTGTAAGTGATATTTTGCCACCTATGCTGACATTGCAACAACAAAGAAAATTCATTCATGATGCGAAAGAATATTTTTGGTATGAGCCTTATTTATATAAACAATGTAAGAATCTTATTATGAGAAGATGTGTACCTTATGAAGAAACTGAATTAATGATTCAAAAATGTCATGATTCTGAATTTGGAGGACATTTTGGAACTGATGAAACTGCTTATAAAATTTTACAAGCTGGATTCTATTGGCCTACTCTCTTTAGAGATGTTTACCTGTTTATAAAATTTTACAAGCTGGATTCTATTGGTCTACTCTCTTTAGAGATGTTTACAGATACAAACATGATCGATGTCAACGTGTAGGCAATATATCTAGAAGAAATGAAATGCCTCTGAATTTCATGGCAAGCTGGATTTTATTGGCCTACTATATTTAGAGATGTTTATAGATATATAAAAACTTGTGAACGATGTCAACGAGTAGGTAATATATCTAGAAGAAATGAAATGCCTCTGAATTTCATATTAGAAGTTGAATTTTATTGGCCTACCATATTTAGAGATGTTTATAGATATATAAAAACTTGTGATCGATGTCAATGAGCAGACAATATATGTAGAAGAAATGAATTGCCTCTGAATTTCATGTTAGAAGTTGAGATCTTTGATGTTTGGGGATTCGATTTCATGGGACCATTTATTCCTTCATCTGGGAACTTATACATATTAGTTGCGGTAGACTATGTTTTTAAGTGGATTGAAGCACAAGCTTTACCTTGTTATGATGCTAAAAGTGTTTCAAGATTTTTAATGAAAAGGATTGAAGCACAAGGTCTCATTGTGACGCTAAAAGTTTTTCAGGATTTTTAATGAAAAACATTTTCATTAGATACAGAATGTCGAGAGTGATTATCACTAACGGAGATCCCATTTTAGGAATAAATACATTCAGAAATTGACAGAAAAATTTAATGTTATTCATAGAATCTCTACTTCCTATCACCCTCAAACTACTGGATTAGTTGAAGTTTATAATATAGAGATTAAACAAATACTGGAAAAGACTGTAAACCCTAGTAGAATAGATTGGTCTACTAGACTGGATACTGCAGTATGGGCTTACAGGACTGCTTATAAAACTCATATTGGAATGACTCATTACAGGCTGATTTTTGGAAAGACTTGTCACTTACCAGTAGAATTGGAGCATAAAACATATTGGGTGATTAAAGAATTGAATTATAATTTGAAAGATGCTGGTGAGAAGAGATTATTACAAATGAATGAATTGGAAGAATTAAGAAATAAATCTTATGATAACAAAAGAATTTATAAGTAAAAACTTAAGTTATGGCATGATCGGAAGATTAACTAGAAGAATTTTAAACTTGGATAAGAAGTTTTGCTTTACAATATAAGGCTGAAGTTATTCCCTCGAAAATTGAAATCTCGTTGGTTAGGACCCTTTGCTGTGACTCAAGTTTATACTTACGGAACTCTTGAAATTGAAGATCAAAAGACTGGGAATAGATTTAAAGTGAATAGACAGATTAAAGTCGTATTTTGAGGGTAAAAGACCAAATTTTAAAGAGATTTTAATGGTCTGTCAACCTGAATAATATTTGAATAGGTTGGGCTGACGATGTTAAACCAAGCGCTTTATGGGAGGCAACACATAGTTATCTTTATTTTTATTGCGATTATAGTATTTTTGTTTGAAATTATTGTTATTTTTTGGTAGTATTGAACTTTATGGGAGGCAACCGACGAAGCCGACGGCGAGAACGGCGAGATGACAGTTTCCGGAGTTTGAAATGGCAATTTTTGGCTTTTTTAGGCGGGATTTACTCTCTATAAAATTCCAAACTCGGATCTTAAATTCATATTACTTAAAAATAAATTGAAACTCCACCAAATTTATCCTTATGGATTCCAATTCCACTGAAAATCCTAGATTTTGAGTGTTCAACCAGAGAAAATTTGTTAGGTTTGAGGCACAACAAATCTTCAACAAACTGCTGACAAAGAGGAGATTAATCAAAGAAATAGAATTTGTGAATCGAGGATTGAACAATCCTTCGACAGTAATTGAAGAGATGATTGTGCGACGAAGATGGGAAGTGTTGTGCTACACTAGTGCCGCTGTAGTTGTTCCTGTGGTGAAAGAATTTATGTTAATTTGCATGGAATCAACCAGAGAGTCGTCTATATGCGAGGCAGATGGATAACTTTTACTCCTACATGGATTAATGAGTTATTTATGATCGAGAATGTTCCTGTCTGCCATTATTCAAACTTCATCCCGATAAGAATCTGATGAATGAGATCTACCAATATTTGACGGACGAGACTGAAGACTGGGAAATGAGAGAAAATGAGTATATTAGTTTCTCTACTACACTTCTAAACCTTGTTTCTAAACACGGTACTTCTTCATTTCTGCAAAACTATTACCGACGATAAAGGTCGGTAAAGTTACTAAAGAAAGTGTTGTTCTGAATTACTGTATTCAAATGGGACTGTTAATTGATATTGGACTGATAATCGTGAAGTCTGTTCTATGCCTGATCGTTCATGGATCAACTTATGGGCTTGGACATCCTTCAACAATCTTTTTACTCTGCAGTCAATTCCAAGTATCTTATGAGAGTTGGGAAAAGGTACTTCTATCTTGTAAGCCTTTAGACCCAACCGAGAAGTACCCAACCAATGATGATGAGAATGATATGACTATTATTCTGGATCAATCGTCTCTGAATTCACTACGTATTCAACCTCTAATTCCGGATAAGACACTAGTGATCCTGTGCAAAATCAAGAAACTAGAGAAAGAGGTACAAAATGTTATCAATGCAATTAACAATATCTCTGATTTTTTTGATCATCTAGACTGGAAGATGAAAGAGCATTTTGATCACTTTGGACATATCAAAGGAAGTTTGATATGATTGATGAAAAAAATGGGATTGATAGAAGAGGACTCTACTGAAGAATTCCCATACTGATCCTTCTATAACCTCTTCGTTCATGTTCAATCGATGGGGGATATCAGAGGAGAAACAAGCATTAAATTGGAGAAATAGTAGATTTACTTTACTATATATATGTCTATGTGTGTGATTTGATTTGAACTTATGTGTTTGCTTTACTTTTAAATTTTACTTTTAGATCTCACTATAGTTGAGATTGAGCATAAAAAGTTTTGTTTTCAGTGTTTAGAGTGTTGTGACTTTGATTGCGATGCTGAATTGATGTATTTAGGCGGAGAAAATACCAAACTTATGTGTGTCGTGTAACGTGTATTGTAATCCTTGGATTTTATATATAATTATTTTGTTTTGTGTTGTGAATGTTATTTGTGTTAGTACATCATTCAATCACTTAAAAGTTTATGTCTAGAATGATTAAGCAGATGTCGACGAGGCTTGAAATTTATCAAAATCGCAAAAATCTGGAAATTGAACCAATTTTGGCAATCTCGTCGACGGCACCATCGACGCCGCTGACGGCGAGTTTTTCCCGAAACTTAGGCTATTTAATTCAATAGAGCTTGTTGACGGCGCTGAAGAGCCTGCCGAGGGTGATATAACAAAAAAACACTTTTAACAGTAATTTTGAGCAGTCAACTGCCACTATTCATCATCCCCTTCCTATAAAAAATGATAATTTTGACCTAGGGCTTGAGAGATATTGGATTTGGGGCGATTTCAAAGTGTTTAGACATCGAATTTTATCATCCCTCGGTAAGAGCTTCACTCCAAACTAAAAATATTTGATTTTCACCTTGCATTTCTCCTACATTGAGGAGATCTAAAAAAATTGAGAATGTGGAGAAAATATTTGGAAGAAATTCATGGAACTTAGTTTTAAACTCTTAGAGTCACCCTTAGAAGCAATTATTTGAGTATTTGAAGTGTACTTTGGAAATTTTTTTTTAATTTTGATTATATTGAAATGGCTCCATGACAAAAAAGGTGACTTGAGTTTGACGAGTCTCGCTTCATCAATGCGAAGGCTCAGTCGAGATTTACTTCAGTATTTCAAGGGAAGAAATGTATCCAAGATCGTGTTTTTGAGAGTCTGGGAGGAGAAGTTGAACGAGTTATTACTGAACAGAGGTGGGAAAATTTCTGTTATACCACCAACAAGGCTGTTGTGAATGTTGTGAAAGAATTATATGTCAATGCGTTCTCTTCTGAGGATGGAACCATTCGAGTAAGAGGGTTTTTTGTTGAGTTTAGTGCCGCCCGCATTAACTTATTTTATGAAGTCCCAAACTCCTATATCTGCAATTAGATAACCTTCAGTACAATGGAAGGCCTGCTGAATGATATCATTAACTTTCTCACTGATGGGAAAGGGATATGGACGATGAAGCAACGAGAACGGGTAAATTTTTCTGCTTCCATGTTAAATGCCACATCTAAAGCGTGGCACTATTTTATTTCCTCTACTTTGTTACGAACCTATCACCATAGTGAGGTAACAAGAGATAGAGCTATTCTGAATTTCTGTATTTAGAATAATCAGACTATAAATGTGGGGAGAATTATTTATAAGAATGTTTTGACCACAACAAGGAGTGAATCAAGTGGAGGTCTGGGATATCCTGGCCTCATTTATGCACGTTGCCAAATATCTGGAGTTGAAGCTGGAGATGATGAAGAATGGGTTTACCCTATGAAACCCATTAGATAAGCTAATTTAAAGACATATGAATCCCATGAAGGATAGAGATCTGGGAGTAGTAGTAAAGAACCTTCTACTAGTAGAGATATCCCCTCTACTTTTCATGACCTTCCTTCCTCTAGTTCCCCTACCCTTCAGGGTTTAATGAATGAGTAAACCTTGCAGCGGAAAAGTATAGATAAAATAAATGAAAGAATTGGGGGATTAGAACGTAGACATGATCATGATAGTGCGTATCTATAGAGGCATTCTAACTTTGAGATAGCTAACTACGAAGCTCAGGCCCGACACTATAGAGGTGAGCTTGATGTTACTTTTCCTGAATGCCTCCGTTATACTCAGTATCAGCCCAATCAACCTGCTGACCAGGGAGATGGGGATATAGTATGAGATTTTGATATATTATAGTTATTGATATACTTTTATTTTGTGATTTTGTGATAGAGATAGATATACGTTGTTTGTACTTTCATTTTATTTTCTATTTTATTTTATGTTTGCATAAGTGTTTAGTGTTGTAGTTTAAAAATTGCATTTGTAGTTGTAATAGCCTTTGATTAGTAGTTTGTAAAATTGTAATGTGATGTGATTTTTTTTTTTTTTGCATTGTGATGTATTTGTAATTGTTTTTATTTAGTATTGTGATGTGTTAGTGCAATATTAGGTTTGTATAATGTTTATTTTTGTACTTATTTCAAAATTTCATTACCCAGCAACTTCTATAATGATTTATATGTATAGAAAGCTCCTAATATTACAGATCAGTTGAAGTAAGAATTTGAGAAGGAACTGCAAAAATTCCAGAATGATGAAAATGCCTAAAGTACTGAGGTATGATTTATATTTAGAATTTTTCTTTCCACCTGTATAATTCCATATTGAAAAATTTAAGTTTGGGGGAGAGAAGAAAAAGATTAACTCTTATATGTTTTTAATTTAAATATTTTCAAAAATTATTAATATGATTTTTTGTAATGAATTTAATTTAGATAACTATATTTTGTAGATATTTAAATATTATAGTAGATTTAAACGAATATTTTTGTAAGAAAAATTAATTTTGTTGATTAAGATAATTAATATAAGAGAATAAGACTATAGTTAACTATTTAAAGTAAAGAAAACTATATTTTGAAATATTAAGAATCTTATAAAATTCATTTAAGAAGAAAAGATTGGGGCTCAATGATGTAAAAATTATGACATACTTATAAGGCAAAGGAATGCTTTGAGCTTCAAATTTAGGGAAAGAAAAGTGAAGTTCAAAATTATTAAAGGCTATCCAGATATAGAAATCTTCACTTAAAAAAGAAAAAGAAAGGATTGACAACAATCCTTGAAAAGAAAAGAAAAATATATTGGATTGAAAACAATCCAAATAAAAAAGAAAAAAAATATATAAGTGAGGAGAAGCTTGAGAAGATGCCTAATAAAAAAAATAGCTTCACTTGGACCTACTTGAAGGGAAAACATAAATACATTCCTTAACTTATATTTATGGAATAGTATCTTTACTAGTAGTGTTCTCATGAAGTTCCTATCATTTGAAATATTCCACGTGACTTGATATTACAATATATAATTCATTTGATCTTTTACTAGTAGTGTTCCCATAAAGTTCCTATCATTTGAATATTCTAAGTGACTTAATATTACAACATATAGTCATTCTTGAAATGTTAGAAAAATTAGAACTCTTAAACTTGATTTAGATAGTCTTGTACCTACAGAGTTAATTTAATTACTTGATTTTTTGTGAAAATCTATGGTATTTACTTAAATCAAACTTATAGTATTTCTGAATTAAAATTTTACCACAGTAGATCATAACTTTTATGTAGTACTAAAATTACTTGAGGACAATTAATAGTTAAGTTTGGGGGATTTTGACAAAAGAAAAATATGTAGAGATTTTTATACTTATTTTACACTGATTTTGATGATATTGCACTTTAAAGAAAGGTGTTTTTGATGTTTTGTTGCAGATATGTTGAATTATAGTCATTGGAGCAAAAAGATGCAAAAAGGAGCGAATTTAAAACAAAAAGGACCAAAATATGAAGATTTGATCTAGGGCGCCGACAGCGCCATCAACGTCGCCGACTGCGGGTTTTTCCCGAGAGTCTAAAATTAAATATTCTAGAAGGATGTCGACGGCGCCATCGAGGCCGCTGACGACAAGAACGACGGTTCTCCTAATAGATGCATTGAATGTGGACAATTTTTGAAGGGACGCTTAGGCAACTCTTGAAAACTCTTCTACAAATTTAAGAGAAATATTTTAGAGGGTGAAAAAGGGGAGTCCAGAGTGTCCAGAGAGTGTCGAGAGGTCTACAGGTGTCCAGGGGAGTGCAATTTAATGTTAGGTATTGTGAAGTATTCTTAGAGAGATTGTAAGAGTGGAAGGAAAGTGAGAGATTTCTTCCTCCTTGGCGCTTCGAAGGAGAATTCTATGTGTTGTAAAGAAAGAAAGAGATTCAGAGGAACTTCAAGGAGTTACTTAGAGAGAAATTTGAGATAAGTTGTATTTACCTATTTTAGTTTGTATGTCTTTGCTTTTATATATGAAATTCAAGTTTTGTCGTATCTTCTCCATGAGTTCTGAGTAGTTTTCTCTGTTTTTCTCCTTGTCTTATGATTTGAATTGGTTGTGCCATGAGAATGTTAAGGAAGTTTCGATGATCTTTTCACTTTAATCTTAATTTACTTTCAATTTGGCCAAATGATTTGTTAAAATATGTTGAGTTTTATAACTAAAGTGAGGATTACATCTAAGATTTAGGGAGACCAAAGTCCTTAAAAGTTGGGTGCAAATAAATATGAAAATAAAAATTATCGGGCGTAGAATTGGAGATTTTAGAGTGACAGACTNCTTAACAAGGAGAAGGATGCTTTCTTATATATTGAACTTCACATTAAAAATTTTATTTGTAGAATTAGTTGATTGAGAGTTTATTAAAATTGTATTTTTATTTTAAGTGTCTAATAGTGACAAATATGCAATTTGAACTATGTTGTTGTGATTAAGTATTGATTTTCTAAATCTTAAGTTCGTAGGCTCTAATTATTACCTCCCTGTGGATCGAATATCCAGGACTCCATTAGAGCCCTATATTACTTGAGCGATACGTATACTTGCGTTGATAAAATATTTTATACACATCTTTATCAAATCTACAACTATTGTTAAGTTTTTGGCGCTGTTGCTAGGGATTTAAATCTTCTAGCAGCAGTATCAAATTCTTGTATTTTTGAGTATATATAAAGTCGTTGTCAAGTTTTTGGCGCCATTGCCGGAGATTTAAATCTTCTAGCAACAGTATCAAATTCTTTTATTTTTGAGCATATTTAAAGTCGCTGTCAGTCACTGCAGTGGGTTTCTGTAAAGACTCTTAAAGTTTTTCCCCATAAATGTGATAGTGTATCGTTAGAAAAAATTTCAATAACTCGGGCTAGAATTAGGGTATAAGAATATGTAGTAATCAAGTTAGCAATGTGATTTTCTAGTCATTTCAAAAATAATTGTAATTTTTCTGACTTAGGTATGCTATAAGAATTAAAATATAGACTTATGTGAGAAATCTAATAGTAAAGATTTTACTAATACATA
The DNA here is from genome assembly GCA_002079205.1 of Phalaenopsis hybrid cultivar. Lineage (NCBI taxonomy): Eukaryota > Viridiplantae > Streptophyta > Magnoliopsida > Asparagales > Orchidaceae > Phalaenopsis > Phalaenopsis hybrid cultivar. Next base: position 310,524 of record JXCR01147714.1, read on the forward strand.
TAAAGTTGATAGTAAAGCTCAAAATTGTAATTAAGGTTCTTCCTTTAAGATGTCACGTGAAACCAACTTTTAATTAGGCGTCTCCTCAAGCTTCTCCCCATACATTTTTTTTAATTTTCTTTTTCTTTTTTTTTCTCTTTTTTTCTTTTCTTTTTCTTTTTTTTTTCTTTTCTTTTATGATATTTTTAATTTTTTTTTTATGTGAGGATTACTATTTTGGATAGCCTTTAATTATTTTGGACTTCACTATCCTCCTTCTAATGTTAAAAAATTCTTACATTTCCTTACTTCTTTTTAATTAAAGAGCAGCTCATGGCTCCTTACGCGTTAATTAAAAAGGAAATTACATAGTTAGGGAGGGAAAGTGGATCCCCATCTCAAAACAAAAAAATACAACAAACTCTTAGGGGTTCCACTCTCTGGTGTACAACGGAACGCAAAAAAAAAAAAAAAAAA
>JXCR01147714.1:319502-330290 GCA_002079205.1 Phalaenopsis hybrid cultivar
CCTGTGCTTGTGAAAGACATCTGGGCTCTTGGCAAGTGGAACCTTTCTCCAATCATTCCTTTCTGCAGCCCTTCTCAACTATCCAATATTCAGAAGCTTACTATTAAACCTGGGGTTAAAGACAGAATTGTTGTTAGAAAGAACCCAATCCCTTCCCAGCCCCCCCATCTGGTACACTGGGGTCACACCGTCTGAAATAAATTCCTTACCCCATCCATGTCCTTCTTCATTTGGAAACTCTTCTAAAAAATGATTCCCATAGATGACATTTTGAAATTGAAGGGTTTGAGGGGTCCTTCTAGATGCACTTTCTGCCTGTCTCAAGAGGAAACACTTACCCATATTTTCTATGAGTGCAATTGGGTACATGATGTTTGGTCCTTTATGATTGGTAAACTTAGAATCCCAACTTTGAACCTCACATGGAAGGTGTTCTATACTAGCTGGTCTGATTGGAGGGGATCTGAACTCCAGGACATCCCCAATATTGTGGCATGATTTGTGTGGATGGCTAGGAACCAAGCAAAGCATGATATCTCCCTTATTGATTCTATGAGGGTGGGTCTCAATTGTATTACTTTTATTCACAAACTGATCAAATTTAAAAAGTTTAAGGCTGTGTTGGAGATTGGTTCTTTTCCCAAGCCTCAAACTTCCAAAGTTGTGACAATCTGCTGGACCCTCCCAAAGTTGGCTGGAATAAAATTAACATTGATGGCAGTCATATATCCCAGTCTGCAGGCATTGGTGGGGTTTTCAGGAACCATGAGGGGAAATGCATCTTATACTTCCAATCTCCAATAAAGGCTGTTGACTCACTTGAGGCAGAATGTCAAGCAGTTTTTTGGGCCATCAACTTAGCCAGCTCTTGCTTGCTTCATCAGTTATGGGTTGAATCTGACTCCTTGCAACTTATTAACATATTCCATGGGATTTCAAACCATCAACTATGTTTATATTTAATTTCTCACTTATTTAACGATGCCTAAATTTCATTTACTTGTGAAAGAAGTTCTGAAATTGTAATTTTTATTTTATAAAGAAATATAATTGAAAAAGAAAATACTTATTAAATATATCATAGTGAAGACCCACTTGGCTCAAGCCCAGTGACCGCAATATACGTCTGTTTTCCTATGAATTTAGGGTCTGCAGCCACCAATTTAGCTGCCATGGGGAGAGTGTGTGAAATCGAGTACAATGAAAAGAAAAGTACAACCCAAACCCGAGCAGAGCAGGAGCAAAACAATGGAACAGTAACAACATAATTCAAACCATTATAAGCCCAAGAAGCCTTCAAATCGCAAAAAAGGAACTAGTGAGAGAGTAGAATGGGACAAGGGCCTAAAGATGAGAGGAGACCAAACCACCACCGCCTTGTCTATCGGCCGGCAGTGTAGAGCATCCATGGGAGAACCCCTAGAAGAGCAACTTAAAAGAAATAATTTGCATACATATACACACATTTACACTTTTTCTTCACCGCATTATTTCAACTATTTTAAGCTATTAATTAAATTTAAATTAAAATAATAAGCTACTAAAAAAAATTATTTAATGATTAATTAAAGTTATTTAACTATTTTTTAATTTACTAATGGTTTAATTATATTATTTATTTATTAATTAAAGTTCAATTACATTGTTTTATTAATTAATAATTAATGAGTTGGTTACATTATTAATTATTTATGGTAAAATATTAAGTTACTAATTGATTGTTTAATTAGATTATTATATTGATTAAATTGGTTATTTTAGTTTTCAATGGTTGAATTAAGATTTTAAAAGTTCAATTAAAGTATTAATCAATTAGTTAAATTATTGATTGATTAATTAATTGATTAAATGTTAGTTTATTGATTAAAATATTAATTGATTGATTAAGTAATTAAGATAATTAATTCAGTTATTTTTTAATTTAATTAGATGTTCAATAGTTTAATTAAATTATTAGTGGTTTAATTAATTATGAAATTTGTCAGGCTTAGTTAGGTTAATTTAAAGTATTTAGAAGTGTGTTTTGTCATTAAACTTTTGACCAACGCTAATTAAAAGGTATTAGAGTTCGGTTAGGTTGATTAAGATAGAACTAAAGTGTGATGAATCCATTAAAGTTTCACTCGTTTAATTAGAATGTAATTAATAAGATTTGAGTAGAGTTTAGTATTTAGTTTAGGTGATTAGTATGTAATTAAGCCATAGAAGTTTCAATCAAGTGGATTAATTTGGGGATGAACATAGTAATTTGTATAAAATTAAAAATTAAACACATCAAATATTAAATATACAACATAAAACCTATGGATAATTTACCTAAAATACTTCATTTGAAATAAAACATATAGACATAAGGCAATTTAATGGCTACAACATGCAACACATACATAGACTCATGGCTTTAACTAAACATCCTTTGAATCATGATAAATTTTGCATAAAAATACTTAATAAAAATGTTACTACACAAATACAATTAAATCTTTATCGTTTGATGGACAATATCTCCGCTTAGATAAATTAAACATGTAAACATGATAATTTAATGAAATGGTATCACAGAAATATGTAGGATGACAATTAAATCAAAAGCCCAAATTTCTAAACATGAAACATGGTGAATTTTATGAATTGACATCACATAAACATATAGTAAGATAATTCAATCATATGCCCTTTGATTTGAATGAAGAACATGCATGAATTTGAAACTTTTTTAAAAGGGGATGGTGAATTTTTTAAATTGACTGCATGAAACCATGGGAAAATGATTTAATTTAAAGTTTAATGGGAAAATTTTGGTTATACCTTTGAATTTGTTGTAGAATTGTTTACTTGAGGATCGTCCTAGCCTTCCTTTGCTTGCCTCATAAATTTCCTTTGCTTTTGCTTTGTGATTTGATGGAGAACTTACCAAGAGTTCTTTGTTTTGGAGTTTTGTGTGGAGAATTCAGAGAGGGAGGCTCAATTTTTGAGTTTAGGATGAGAGAAATTGAGAGAGCAAGAGGGAAAATTGAATGGGAAGAAGTGGGTTGGTGGGGGGTTTGGCCAAGGAGTTCTTATTCTGTGCGGACACCGCACACAACTATGCATGCGGCGTCCAATGGAAAGATGACATCTGGGATAGTGGGCCCCACAACTTAAGAAATAAAAAATGAGGCATGTTTACGGCGCGACCCGGCCCGAATCTGGCCTGAAACAAGTAAAAGTTAACAGAGCGCCTGGAAGAAAGTTTATTTCATCGAAAAACCAAACGACGCCCGAGCGAGGAGAGCACAGAGCACCTTCATTCGATCTTCATTCTATCTTTTAGGGTTTTTGAATCATATAAACTCAGGCTTTTAGATTTGTCGTTAAAAACCGAAGAGAGCTAGTGAGAATGGAGACGGAGGAGCCCGTGATAATGGAAACCGAAGAGGAATCGACAATGCAGGCTGAGAAACTCAAGAAAAGGGAAGGGAAAGAGCGAAAGAAGAAGGAAATCAAAGAGGGTTCATCCAGGTAATTTTTACTTTGGTGTTTTTGAGTTCTACACACGTGCACACAATATTACCTTTAAAAATAAACATTAAACCGCAATAATCCTTGTTAGAATACAATTATAATACAAAACCAATCACTATTTACAATACCTTAAATCTTACCTCAGTATTACATAAATAAAGTTATAATAATAACGGAATACAACGAAGAAATTACCAGAATATAACATTGATTGTACACCAAAATATAACCTTAATAATAATAATATCTGAATACAACTGAAAAACTTCTAGAATATAACCCAAGTACTGAACCTGAGTAACACTAGAATATACGTTAGCCTAAATAATATTACCTGAGTATTACAGAGATAATACTATAATAATTACAGAATACAACGGAAAAACTAGCAGAATATAAACTTAATACTGCACTGAAATATAACCTTGATAATATTACCTGAATACAATGGAAATACTTCTATAATATAACCTAAGTACTAAACCTAAGTACCAAAAAATACAACAGCAGTACAACAAAAATATAACGATAATATAACCAAAATACTACATTGTTAGAATACAACATAAGTATTACTATAATATAACCTAAATAAAACTATGCTAGATCACATAATATTGCTTAAATATTACCATTGTAGTCCCGTAATAAAACATTTATACATAATTCCTTATATTTTTTGCACTATTATGTTTGATGTAGGTTTGTGAACCCAAGGTCCATCAGTTCTAGATGTCGACCATCTGTAGTTCGAGATGCACTTGATAAGGTCAAGCTTGTTGTATCTGACGGGATGATGAATGAGCTGAAAACCTTGAATGTTGATCAGTTCTTTGCACTTCCACCTTATCCCCAAGACAATGTGGTCACACTTCAAATATCGCAATGTTGGATACATGAAAAAATGGTTTTTAGAATGGGAGGGAAAGATCTGAGGATTAATCCTGATAAAGTTGCCCTCTTGGTTGGCATGCCAAATAGAGGAGAAGTTCCAAAGTGGATGAAAGTTCCATCCTGTGGCGTTGATGCCCGTCAAATGAAGGCTGATCTGTTGAACTTCGGAACTGGGGAGTCTTCTGCCCCTTTTAATCAATTGTATATAAACTATTTATTATCAAATTTATTTTTCCGTCTAGTAATTTCAATGTATCCAAAGGAATTTACATCTTTGGAGAGAATGTAGATATGTTTGCTTAATTTAATTGGCCTGCTGCGCTATGCGAATATCTTATTGAGCAAATAAATGCGGTTGCCATCAAAATAAGGCGGAACCGGCCTTTGGGATATATAAATAGTTTTCTTTTTTTGCTAAAGGTAACTACATTGTATTAAAGCTAAATGCTATTTATTTCTTTGTGTAAAACTAAATATGTCTTTTTCACACAGCTCTGGTTTTATGAGCACACTTCTTTGATTACTCTTGCGAATCCTGAGGCTAGACCTCGAATGTTGAGGTGGCCAACAACTGTCAGCTTGAGCTCATCCCAACTTGATATAGCTTTTGAGATGTTGACTCCTGATCAAGCAAGTTACATATATCTTTAATTTCCAATTAAATTATTATGTCGTCTTGAAACTATTAATGATCAAAGCGTTTCTTTTTGAAATTACTCGCATGTTCATGATAAATTTTTGGATCTGAAAGAGGATGAGCTCAATCTATTATCCAATCCAGATGAAGGATTACCTCGTCCAGTTTCTGTGACGCAAGTCCAGGGCAGACCAGAGGCACCTGTATCATTTGATATGGGGCCAGTTGATTCAGGGGACATCGCCCCTGAGCCATTGTATACCACAATAAATAAAAGCATGGAATCAATAGTCCAGCTGCTTAAAGGCCAAGAAAAATGGTTCACTGAATTTCAGGGAACCTTGAATACAATAACTGTTGGAGTATCGAGTTTGCAGGGACAAATGTCGGTGCTGCAACATAAGTTTGATAAATCTGAAAATATTCCAACTAATAAAAGCGAAGAGATTGGAGTAGATGATCCCCAGCCAGCCTCCCCTCATGGGTGGAGTCCTCATGATTTTGTTACCCAACATTCAGCTTCTGTTGATGTTACCCAGCACACAAATTCTGTTAGAGAAGAGAGAATCCAGCCGTCGTATGTTGTCGAAGAAGGAACCCCTGTTGAAGGAGATAAAGTTGAACGATCTGTTGCCAGCTTAATACAGAGGGTTAAGGGTAGACGGAGCAGAAGAAAGAAGACAGTGAGTTCACCTTTCACTGCCTTTGAACTGAAGAAACGAAAAACAACTGGTGAAGTCGATGAGGGGATGATACCCGAGGAAGACGCTGCTGTACATACCACCACCATGGTAGAAGAACAACAAATTTCTGAAGAACCAATGATAGACCCTGTAGCAGAGATGGGGCTTCAAATAATTGTATTTTCTCGTGTACATACGAACCTTAACATAGAGGGACAACACAGAGTTGAAGATGAAGCAGTAGAAGGATCATCTGTCCTAGCAGTAACAACTCAAGGAGATGTAGCAGATGTTGTTAATGCATTATTTGGAATTTGTTTTTTGATACATTATCTTATATCATCTAAATTACTTATGTATTTCACATGACAAGGTGATGTGACATAATTTTTTTTTTCTGTAGCCTCTTCCAGCTGTCTCCCAGATCGACTATCCTGGCAGATCTACGGTATCAGTTGAAACACAGACAGTGATCGATCAAGTCATGGCGAAATACATCAATGAGTGAGTGAATCTATGTTTTTAATAATGAAAATCGTTTGGGGTTATGTGAATGAAGATAACTTCTTTACTATATTTGGAATTTGTATTATTATGCAGGAGTGATATTATAGTGCACTTGAAAGACATATTTATAGATCGTCGGGCAATGATGGAGTTATTGTGCAATGGCATGATTGCAAATGACCATGTCGACGCTCAAGCGATGATTTTGAACAATAAGAAGAATGCAAATCCATCTCTTTTTAGGCCTTACCTTTATGTATCACAACTGTACTGGGTAAGACTGCATCTAAATATCTAAACGTCCATATTTAATTATATTAAGAATTTCAACAACAATATGAATATGTCAACACTTTGTTTTATTATGCAGGCGTATCATAAAATGGGTAACCCCAAATCATTTCTGAGTCATATCACCAAAGAAGCAGTTCTGAAAGCCGATATCATTATGATTCCTGTTCTGAATAACCAACACTGGGTTTTATTGGTTACTGATCTGAGTGAAGGGAAGTGGAAAATGTACGACTCATTACCCAACCAAATGCACAAAGCCGTGTGCAATGACGTTGTACGTTACTCTCAATTGTTAAAGATATTATTTTCTGCAATTTTCATCAGTTTAGTACATTCACTGTTCACTATTTTACTGTGTAGATCCAACGCTTTGGCTTTGATGTTGAAGCTTCTTTTAGGGCTAAACCCGGGAAATGGAAAATTACACTGGTTAGAGGTGTTCCCGTACAAACCAACAGTGTTGACTGTGGAATGTTTGTCTGTAAATTTATGGAAAAATTAGTACAAATCTATAAACATGATTGAAGTGAGGATAGGAGCTGGCAGACTGAAATGCCAAAATTAAGGGCAGATCTTGCCCAAGATATTTGTTTGTGGGTACAAAACCCTAATCAGTATACTTATTTCTTTGTTAATATTGTTATTGTATTCTTGAAGTAATAGTTGTAGTATTGTTGTCGTTTTATTGTAGTATTTCTGTTTTATTAGTTGCAATAATTGTTACAGTATTCTTGAAGTAATAGTTGTACTATTGTTGTCGTTTTATGGTATTATTTATGTTTTATTAGTTGTAATAATCGTTACAGTATTCTTTAAGTAATAGTTGTAGTATTGTTGTCGTTTTATTGTAGTATTTCTATTTTATTAGTTGCAACAATCATTCCAGTATTCTTGAAGTAATAGTTGTCGTATTGTTGCCATTTTATTGTCATATTTCTGTTTTAATAGTTGCAATAATAGTTCCAGTATTATTGAAGTGGTAGTTGTCGTATTGTTGTCGTTTTAATCTTGTTGCAATATTACGGTTGTATATATAACTCTCTAATCAAATCAAGATATTTTGTTAATATTATTGTTGTTCGAGAATATTTTGGTGTTATTCGACACAAATCAGAGTTAAAATTAAGATAAATTATTAAAACATTTTCAAACGTCGATTAATCATTCACCGCAAACAAGAGATAAAATGCAGATAAAATCTAAAAATATTTTAAATCCCACGGATCTTATGCACATGTCGTTTAATCATTCGTTGATGCTGTGGAGCTAGATACAACCGCGGATCTGCGAATCCAACAAAGGAATATTCCAATAAAACCATGATATATTCCTCCGTCAGCGCGCCTCTATTTTGGTTGTATTGCGACAGTATTCCAGATATATTTTGGTATTATTCACCGCAAACGAGAGATAAAATGCAGATAAAATCTAAAAATATTTTAAATCCCACGGATCTTATGCAAATGTCGTTTAATCATTCGTAGATGCTGTGGAGCTAGATACAATCGCGGATCCGCGAATCCAACAAAGGAATATTCTAATAAAACCGTGATATATTCCTCCGACAGCGCGCCTCTATTTTCGTTGTATTGCGGCAGTATTCCGGATATATTTTGATATTATTCACCGCAAACGAGGGATAAAATGCAGATAAAATCTAAAAATATTTTAAATCCCACGGATCTTATGCAAATTTCGTTTAATCATTCGTAGATGCTGTGGAGCTAGATACAACCGCAAATCTGCAAATCCAACAAAGTAATATTCCAATAAAACCGTGATATATTCCTCCGCCAGCGCGCCTATATTTTGGTTGTAATGCGGCAGTATTCCGGATATATTTTGGTATTATTCACCGCAAACGAGAGATAAAATGCAGATAAAATCTAAAAATATTTTAAATCCCACGGATCTTATGCAAATGTCGTTTAATCATTCGTAGATGCTGTGGAGCTAGATACAACTACGGATCTGTGAATCCAACAAAGGAATATTCCAATAAAACCGTGATATATTCTTGAAGACTTCAAGAATATTTTGGTATTATTCAGCACAAATGACATTATGCTCTGCAACATATACATTAATTCTAAAATTACACACAATATATGGTTTCAATTAATTGGTATTTCACACATCATCATCTAGGTCCATCAATAAGCTCGTGTATGTGTTTGTGGGCAGCGATGCAGACAATTCCTGCTGATTTCAAGAAATCACATATGAATATAAGTACATATGTCGATTGGGAATTAGATCACACAACATAAAACGTTTCGAACTTTAAGTTATGTACCTGACTATACTGAGCCGACATTGAAAATTGGCTTGGATTTGATGGGTGAAATGCTTCTTGACTTGAAACAACTTCTTTATCCTTTTCTGTTAAACAATGTGTCATGTTAGTGAGCTGTAATTCAACGTACATCCAAAATAATAGAAGAATATAACCTAACTAACACTTTGTTTATTTTTCAATCTTACTTTTTGATCGGTTATTCTTCTCCCAAAAGCCTTTTAATCTAGCATTAGAAACGCCTTTTGGCCGCATCTTCGTTGGGTCCTTCAAATTGTGTGGTTTATTCAGTGTCTTTTTCTTCTTTGACATTGGCATTTCCTGAGGGTTTTTCCCATTCAATATGGCTTCAGATTCGAGTGTTAGTTTCCTTAATGTTTCCAGCACGTTTTTTTCAGCAAGTTCATTACCTTGAGTTAATATGCTGATCCGGTATGCAAATTTATGAACGTGCGTTCGATATATGAGACCACTCGAACAAGTTGCTGAAGTTTGAGAATCTTTCAAATGTTTATAACCATAGTTGTTATATATATCCCTCTTTGCATGAACCGACCACCGCAGTAAAATATATTTATCAGGGATCTTTGTTATATTCTCATGGTTAAGCACTCTTAGAGTGTGAGCACATAAGATTCCCATCATTTCAAATTTTTTACCACTGCATGTAATCTCAGAATTACCTTTATCGACCTTAACAATCCACGGTCTGATTGTGTGCTCATTATCTAATTTTTTAACATAAAATTCTGAATTTGAAGTGGCTGAGCACTCCACAGCAAGACCACACATACCATGTAACAACTCTGCTTCAAACATTGAATATAGCTTCCTCGTATAAACTAAAGCTCCTTGCCTCAACACAGGACTACTTTTTACAGTGGGGATAGTTGCAGATTGTTCAGATTTAAAAACTTCATCCCTCTTATTCCTTCTCCAAGCTTTCATGACATTTTCCAGACCCAAGAAACTCTCAGTGAGGGTGCTTGTTGGCTTAGAGGCATTATGACAAATGTTATTCGTCGACTCACTCCTTTGTGTTGAAAGGATCCCCATCCCAAATATGTCCTTGTTGAAAGTTGTTGACCACTTATGCCTGATATTGTACAAGCTAATCAACCAAGCATACTCATATAGATTTCCTAACACAATCATTGAATGCCAAGTGTCTTCAAACTCCTCCTCAGAGTTACACCTAGCCATGCATTTATAAAAAAGCTCATTGACTTTCTTGGTGCATACACCACAATGTAATTTTGAAGATAATTTCTTGTATATATGTCATTGGCATAATCTATGTCTTGTGTGCGGAAGGCACTCTTCGATGGCTTTGGTCATTGCTTGATCCTGATTAGTGAATATTGTCATCGGGTGCTTGTTGTCCATAATCCGAATAAATGATTTTAATAGCCACTTGAATGATTCAACTGTTTCGTCTGACAAAAAGCCAACTCCAAATAGAACGTTCTGTCAGTGGTGGTTCACACCAACAATAGGAGCACAACATAAATTGTATTTATTTAATCTATAACTTGTGTCAAAAATTATGACATCCCCAAAACAATCATAATCAAGTCTGGATATCCCATCACTTAAAAAGAAATTCAATAAACTATCAGACTAATCAATCTGGACGTCCCATGCAAACATTGTATCCTCTGCTTGTCTCTCAGTGAACAATCTAAGTAGAGAATTAGCGTCCCCATTTTCAATTATACTCTTTCTCTCTCTTTGTATGAAATTATAAGCATCCCTCTTCGTGCAATCAAGATTTTCAACACCCCCAAATTCTGTAGCCAGAAAACTAAAGGCATCGCTTGTTCTGATCTCTGATTTTGTCATCGATCTAAGCACTTGTGCACTGACATCACCCATTTTTCTGCTAGAACGCAATAGATGTTTGTCACCGTCTGCCGCCAAATGATGGTTATGAGTTTCTATAAATTTCTTAACCGACCAGTTACCTTCTACAT
>JXCR01147715.1:0-11982 GCA_002079205.1 Phalaenopsis hybrid cultivar
CTAATCCAAACCCATCTCCACATCTTAGTGAGGGTCTAATCCCAGCTTTTGCTTTATTTCCCTCCTAACTTTAGATGGCTGGTAGGAAACCAAAACTTAATGCACTCACTCCGATATGCTTCCCTCAGTGCTGCGCTTCCATGTCAAGTCTCCTTCTTTCCGTCTTCTTTCTCTTCTTTTCACTCTCGCCATCATGTGGGTCTCTCTCTCAAGTCTAATCCATAGCAAGCTGAATCCGGAACATGGCTTTCTGAGCTGGGGGCCTGAGCAGCTGGAAACTACTATTGATAAATTTTAAAGAAAATTAGTCTTTTGCCTTTGCTTTTGCCTTTGCCTTTGCCTTGCCTTTGCCCCTTCGCTTCGATCTTCTCGGTTTGCATCGAATTGGCGGCCTCATCATGCAGATCAGAGATATTTGATGCGAAGGCCAGAAACCAACTCAAAAGTTCCCATCTTTATTTTCCGATGGAGGAGAAAAACAAAACTTTCATGTAATCAGCAGCTGGTTTGAGAAGGGGAATAGAGAGATCTCCGTCTGAGAAAACATAAAAAAGATGGATTTTAGAAGACAAAACGACGACGACGATGACGATGAGACGGTGAGTTATAACCCTCCAACCATCCGGGATTCTGCTTTCCCCAAACCTATTCTGCCTTCTTCCTCTTCTCTCATCCCGGGGGGAACCGTCCCCACAATCGGAGTACGGAATGGCATGAGGTCTTCTTCTCCAGATCTTTCTCTCGCGGCTGAAAGCGGAAAAGGAGAGGGTTCAAACTTTCGAACGACGGGGATTGCAGGCGAGCCGTCTTCGTTGAAGTACCGCGAGTGTCTCCGCAACCATGCGGCGAGCCATGGCGGTCACGTGCTCGATGGATGTGGTGAGTTTATGCCTGGCTCAGCCGACACCATGAAATGCGCCGCTTGCGGATGCCATCGAAGTTTCCACCGCCGTGAGGGAGAAAGCGACCATCTTTTCTACCGCCACCACCAGCACAACGGCAGCAACCACTCCGGCGGAAACAGGGTAGCCGCAGGGGGAAGAATCCCTCTCCTTCTTCCAGCCCCTCAGTTGGCGCCCCATCAGAAGCACATCCATTGCTTCTCGCCGAGCCCTTCGGCGGGAATGGTGGCCTTCGGAAACACCAGCGGAGGGACGACCACCGAGTCGTCTAGCGAGGAGCTCGGACTCACGCCAGCGGGAGCCATGCCCGGAGGCTTCCATATGCCGCCATTTGTGACTCCATCCTCCAAGAAGAGGTTCAGAACGAAATTCACTTCGGAGCAGAAGGCGAGGATGATGGATTTTGCGGAGAGGATTGGGTGGAGGATTCAGCGGCAGGATGAGGTGGAGCTGGATGCGTTCTGCGCTGAGGTTGGTGTTAGCCGCCAGGTTTTTAAGGTTTGGATGCATAATAACAAGCATTCTATTAGAAAGCATCAGGAGCAGCAAAACCGAGAGCTTCAGCAGCCGCTGCAGCAGCCTTAGAAGCTGTGAGGAAATGAGAGTTGTTTGCTTCTCTACGCAGAAGAAACAAAAACACTGCTTTGTGGCTTTCTAATCCCTAATTAAAGCTGTGTCATTTTTCATTTCTATGCTTGGTGTTGGGATGTGAGAACTTCTTCTTCTTCTTCTTCTTCTTCTTCTTCTCCTCTGGTTTTTTCATCTCTTCTGGTTTCTTATGTCCGCATAAATTAATGTTCGGTTGCCAAGGAAAAGAAGTGCCAAACCTCTGAAACCTCTTATACCTGCAGGCTTTCTTCCTTCATGCTTCAGTTGCTGCTGTGCTCTTCATCATCTTTATGCCCTAATTAGAATTAGTTCCCAATCTTTATCTTCGGCATTTGCTCTCCACCTATATGTTTATTTAAGTAATGGCTTCATGTCTGGGTTCTCCTATTAGCTAGGGTTAGGATCCTAAAAACCTACTGCTTTTACTTCTTAATTTGCATTAAGATCCTAACAATATTACTATTATTATTATTCTGCTTGCTGTTTGTGATTGTTTTGAAGTATTTGATTTGGGTTGTAAAACTTTGTTTTTTACTGGTTTTGTCTTATATGGACTGCATCATATAACCTTCACAGCTGCTCCTCCTTATTAGGGTTAACATTATGGCTGTCATTTAAAATTTTAGCTCATTCATTTCAATTTGTTCTTGATTTGAACAACTTTGAACCAATTTTTGAGTGATTAATGATCTAAGAGCTAAACTCGTTACATTCACAGTCATATATGTTAATTAACGATCTGATTTCAAGTCGGGTTGGATTCGCTAAAAAAAAAAGAGATCCAAAATTTGTTCTCGCACCCCGAATCGTTTATTTTGAACAGATCTCATCCAAGCTAAAATTTGAATCAATGTTCGAGCGATCTATGATCTTCGCATTAAAATCACAGCCCTACTCCTAACACTATATCTAGGGCTCATACAGTACAATGCAGAAAGTAAAGGGCTGCGATCAACATGCAGTAGAATATCGTACTTAATATACTTGTCTTTATAATAATAATACTGGGAAGCTGTTACCGGGATTGAGCTTTCCATGTTCCAAGAAGTATTTATGGCCTCATATCAGCGTTATAATATGAAATATGTTGGTAGTTATTATTATATAACTCTATGATCCCCATTATTAGGGTTGCACGTCTTTTAAAGCGGATTTTATCTATGTATTTTAAAGTGATGATTTGGTGTGGGATCAGCACCAAAGCAACATCTTTCATGTCTATTAGTGCTTCACTAAGCTTTTACCTTTGCAGGCTCTCGGAATCACTGTGCTTGGTTGTGTTTAATATTCATTTTGCATGAGATAATAATGTCTTAGAAAATATTTTCGTCTAGCCGCAGTGCATTGTGCTGTTGAATCCATTTTGTCTCTGTGGATAGAGGAGAAAGAGGGAATAGGATTGTATCATGAGAGGAGCAAGAGAATAGCAAGTTTGATTGTGGCAATGCAATGAAGTTGTTTCAAATATACAAGATGGATTGTGGCAATGCAATGAAGTTCCTCATTTTGGTTTGAATGAATTTTCCTAGAGGGGGGCCATCTTTGCTTGTCATGCAAGAGAATAGCAAGTTACAAATTATGTGAGTCTCAGTTGGATAAGACATGTATTTCTATCACTTCTATTACCATTCAATTCATAAATAAAAATAAAATAATTAATGGTGGGAGTTATTCTTTTTTTTATTATATGATGAAAGTTGCTCAAGTTCTTTCCGAAATCTCAGTAAGATCCTTGAGACAAGGTATACTAAAGTTGAAGTCTCCAATTATATCCCAACGTTTGGAAAGTTTATTACGTGTGAAATTCATATGCATGTTAATTTCATATATATATATGTATGTATATATGTTGTATAAGAATACACTATTATATATAAAAAAATAAAAAAAAGGGTATCTTAAAGATTAGAAATGACTAGGATACTCCTTTAATGTGGAAATATGACAAGAGACTTTCTTAGATATATATTTTTGGGCATTTAAATACATACCATAAAGGTGTGATGTATTTACATATATAATATCTAAACTTCTATTACTATATTTATAATTGTCATTATTATTTTTTTAAAAACAAACATGTAAAAGTTTTTGACACCAAGATGTTATAAATATAAATATCAAAATCTAGGGGTTAGAAATGTAATGTGTGGTATATGTATGCAAATTTTAGCAAAAAGGCATTTGACATATGGCTAAAAGAGTTTCATTTAGTAAAATTAAGAGCATATTTAATATTTTTTAGTCTTTCATAGAAAGCATGAAGGGGTTCACTGAAAATACTAAAAAGGTTGTGGTACATACAACAATAATTTTTATATATGAAGTTACATTTAAATCTATTGATGCCTCCCATGATTATTTTAGTTGGAGATTAATTTGATGAAAGGGAAAATAATACATAAAAGGAGTTTAAGGAAAAGTAATAAAAGCATGAGTTATTATAGAAAGCTCTATCTATAAGACTTTGAGGCTCCATTTGGGGTAGCTTATTTGGCGCAGTGTGTTTTGAAAACGCACCCAAACCTATTTGGGTAAATTGTGTTTTGGCAGCTTATTCAAAAAGCTGAGTTTTCAAACCATTGAAATTAGTTTTTTCACACCGTTTCTGGCTAGGTGTGGTTACAACTTTCTAACTGCGGTCTTGCTTTTCCAAAAAAAAAAAAATTGTAATAGCTGTCGTTGCTTTTTGAATGACAAATTATTTTTCTGCAGCTTATTATCAGCTTGCTGCTACCCCAAACAGACCTTGAATTTGACCAAGATTGAACAAAATATGAGCAAGCTCATGTGAGTAAGCTCAAAAATACTAATATGATCTATCCAAGAGTTAATATCCACCACTTTGCAAGAAAAGGAGAAATACTACCAAATTTCTCTTCCACATATTTAATATAGCTAAAGTTTCACATGATGAAACATGAATCAACAATGGATGCTAAAATATCTTAATAAAACTATATAATAACATTTATCCATAACAACTTTTTTAGCATATACAATTGTATTAAAGAACATATTAGATGTGTCTCGTATTCCGACCTGTTGGTTGACATCCATTGTATAATACCCCTCAAATCAAGGTTTCGAATCCTCTTTGGCACAGTTGGTCTTAAGGAGGTGGTACTCGAATTATTAGACACATTACGGGTGGTTGGAGGCTTGTATAATAGCCTCTCATCATTTCTTTTGAATAATAATAATAAAAAAAACATAGTAGATGGAGTATACTCCATCCATCCATGGATAAAACATCCATGAGATGCAAGAGCAATAATTAACTTCCTTAGTGAAATGTTATACTTCCTAAATGAAATAATTAAATCACATAAAGAACAAGTAGAATATTGGTTTTTTAATGACAAAATATAAACCTTATAACGTTTGACAAAACTCCTTCAATCAAAGATACAAGTATCACTCTATATACCTTTTTACTTCTAGGTATTTTGGATAAATTAATTGGTAATCATTGATTTTTAGCTTGTAATCTAGATTATCAGCTGAATTTTGTAAGCTAAAAAAGTCTTCTCCTTAAACCATTAACTTAAAATAAATCTTAATCATTTTTAAAGCTTAATCATGGTATACCAATAAAAATATTAAAATAAAGAGATAATTCAATAAAAAACTTAAATAAAACATCTTATCATTATCATTAGGTTTAATATAAATATGAAATAATTTTTCTTTTTTATGGGAATTTATGTTTTTTATATTTTCTTATTCATATCAAATATGTTTTAAATGCTAAACCCTAACTATCACATCATGAGAAGTATATAATAGTATAAGAACATTTTAAAATTTCCTTGGAAAGCATCAATGTAATGGCATCCACCCACTAGCCTTTCCCAATCAATAATATTAATTAATATTAATTAAGTGATAAGATAAAAATATTAAAATTTATTATTTTTCAAATATAGTTAGGACTTAGAAAATTAACCTACATTATCACACACATATTATTATAACCATTTATTCATTTTTATATTTAAATATTTAATTAAATTTTGAATAGTATTTGTATTTTTCNATTATTATTTTTCAAATATATTTAAGACTTAGAAAATTAACCTACATTATCACACACTTATTATTATAACCATTTATTCATTTTTATATTTAAATATTTAATTAAATTTTGAATAGTATTTGTATTTTTCAATACTTAATTTTTATACTTATAATATTTTAGACATGTAAATATATTTTTATTTTAATTTAATAAAAGTAATATTTTTGTTATATCATTAAATACTAGAGTGTCATTTTCATAAATAATAAGATTATTGCTCAATTTATGTAAATGTCTCATTTAAATATTAAGTATCATATAAATTCGCTTAATTTTTTTGTATAATATTTTAATACTACAAATTAATTAATTTAAGACGTCATAAAAAAGGAGCGTTGGGAACATGCACCACCTCGAACAACNGGTAATATTTTTATTATATCATTAAATACTAGAGTGTCATTTACATAAATAATAAGATTATTGCCCAATTTAAGTAAATGTCTCATTTAAACATTAAGTATTATATAAATTCGCTTAATTTTTTTGTATAATATTATAATACTACAAATTAATTAATTTAAGACGTCATAAAAAAGGAGCGTTGGGAACATGCACCACCTCGAACAACACGCTTCGAGAATGGGATGTCCCTAGCCATAGGATCCGCTGCCTTACCTCGTTTATTGTACAGATCTTTTTTTAACGGTCAGGATTTTAGTCGGATAGACTTTTCAGAAAATTAATTTAAAATTCATACTTTTTGACGTGGCATACTCGCAGCCATTTGCAGGGAAGAGAATAAAGACGGAATATTAAGCAGGAAGGCGCCTATTTAAATAAATAATTATAAATATGCCCTAGAATATTTTAAGTTGCAGGAAGGCGTGGGGAGATGCCACACAAGTAAGCTCAGACATCAGCACATGCGTAATCGGACTGGGATAGTCTTGTAATTATATTTTAATACAAAAAAAAGTTGGTAATGATAAGATTGCAATTTTAAAGAATTAATTTGAGGAGAAATTATTGCGTAGGGACAGTGCACGCAAGCTGCGTACCGATCACAGCCGCACATCAATCATTTCTTTAAATGGGACCCACTGGCATACAGAGATGGTTGATGTGCGGCTGTGATTGAAGAGCGCATGCAGCTCTGCATACGCTTTTCGTACGCAATNCGGAGAGTGCACGCAAGCTGCGTACCGATCACAGTCGCACATCAATCATTTCTTTAAGTGGGACCCACTGATATACAGAGATGGTTGATGTGCGGCTGTGATTGAAGAGCGCATGCAGCTCTGCATACGCTTTTCGTACGCAATAATTTTTATTCTTTTGGGATATGTAAATTAATTTTTATGATTAAAAAAAGCTCAATTTTTATGTCTTTACATATTAAATATGTAAATTTTCTTTTTTACATTTATACCATAAAAAGTTTTATGTCATATAANAGATATGTAAATTAATTTTTATGATTAAAAAAAGCTCAATTTCTATGTCTTTACATATTAAATATGTAAATTTTCTTTTTTACATTTATACCATAAAAAGTTTTATGTCATATAAAAAATGCCACCATATTAGCTTATAAAAAGTGAAATACTCATTTTGATGTATATGCATTTAAAATTAAAGTTTTTGTGGGATATGTAAATACATAGGATTTGAGTGGCGTGTTTTGTAAATCTCCCTTATTTTATTTGATTTTTGGTTGAGCAAAATAGGTCATTTAGAATACAATACAAGGTAAATTTTTAATATTAATCATTAAAATATTTTAAAAAAACTATTAATTTTTTTTTCTAAATTCTCACTCAAATATCAATGGTCATGAAGAAATCCAACGGATATATTTCATTTTTTTTAAATTCACAATAATTTAACCGTGACACGCGTAAATACATCAGTTTTATAGTTCAAAAAANTTTAAAATATTTTAAAAAAACTATTAATTTTTTATTTTCTAAATTCTCACTCAAATATCAATGGTCATGAAAAAATCCAACGAATATGTTTCATTTTTTTTAAATTCACAATAATTTAACCGTGACACGCGTAAATACATCAGTTTTATAGTTCAAAAAAACACGTACTAATCCATTAGAAGGAGCTTGATTTGGGCTCACTTCTCCTAATTCATGATCAAATAATCATATGTGATTATATAGAGCCATCGGGTCATAGTAATTAGACTTTGGATGTTATGTGTGCTACAAAATAATATAAAAGTAGGAATAGAAATATCCAAAAGAACAATAAATTTAAGTTTTTTGAGGATTTCATCTATATTGAATGCCCAAAAGGCATTAGTAAGAAGGACAATAAGCCCTCCCCCCTCGCGAAGCTTTTCTCTGCATCATAGGATACTGTCCTTTTCTCTGCATCCACCATTTGTTATCCAATTATGAGGAGAATAGGGTTTTGTATGAATGCTTCTTGTAATTATACCAACTTCAGTGGTTAAGTAGTGATTGCTAGTCTTGAACGCTATATGATAGGCCATTGTATGGCGCATATCATGAGACAATTGGGATAAGCCACTTTGCAAGATTTGATTCGAGGACTCATGTAATCATTTAAAAACAAATGAATGATCTTGAGTGTGTGTAATAAATGGGATGTTGAACTTCTAGATCTTTTTTGCTCCTCAAGACTTATTTATAGAGTTTAGTTGGAGTAAAATAAATTTTTTTAATTGAGTACTTGATTGCTTCTCTTATTATATTGGTATTTTAAAAAATAGTGAAGCCATGGTTGAATGGAATTTAGGAAAGTTTGAATTGACCTTTTGGATGATGAAAGAAATTATGGAGTGGGTGACCACAATGTCACATGATGGTAAAGGGGATCTTGGACTCAACAATAAAGGAGAAAACGATAGATGTCAGTCAACATATTAAGTGATGACAAAGACTTAGTGATTAAGTTTTTAAGAAAAAGATTAAGGAAAACTTATAAAACATATAGAGGTAGGTCGTGGCTATTAGATAAGAGGTAGAAAATATGGTGGGGCTTATGGAGGTAGGTAACTTGTGACATATGAGATAACCCTAATAATACAACAATAGAGTGTTTACTCTTTATTAGAATTTATTTATTGAAGATGTAGGGAAACAAGCACATTCTAATGAACCCAAACTCTAGTTTCATCAAAGATAATGGGAGATGTACAAGGTGAAGCTGATTATAAATATTACTTAGGAAGCGATGAGGCCATAAATAGCCCTTTAATATATGGCCACTAAGGTTTCCATTGTAGAGCACTTTGGCCCATATATTTAATGAATAGAAAATTTGAAAGTCATACTTAGGCATCTATGATTGATATTTCATTTGGTACTACAACCTCTTTTATGTTGACACAAGTGAAAAAATGTAAAAGTAGGTTTAAGGATGCATTATACAAAATCAGTTAGATCTTAAAGATGCAACTTCAGATTAACTTATTTGGTCCACGGGAGTCCTTTTTTGTATCATCCCAAAGCTAAGAGAAATGATACCAGACCTTTAAAATGAGAACAGGGCAATAAAGAAAATAATCATGGGATTAAGCCAAGCCTTATTTGATAGTTGCTTTGCGATGAGGATATACATAATAATTTGACAATCATAAATATATTGCTAAGTATTTTGATAGGTTAATTGATAGCAAGAGAATAAACCATTTAAGGAGAATAATCTAATTTTCCTTTATTGCTTTGATGAGCACATTGATTAGGGGGTCACCAATGGTTGTATAATAGAATTATTTGCTTGATGCATTAGAGATGAGTCATGACAGAAAAAGAGTTTGAGAGTTGGGACTCAATTTTCTATTTAATTATGAAAGAGTTATAGCTTTGTACTAAATTATCAGAGAAAGGCCTCTAGTTAACTTATCTCGATAAACTTTGGTACTTTAATATACCATAATTATAGGGGTAAGGCTTGATCTTCTAAAGGTGTCATGAAAAGTTCTCCTCATGCTCCATTGATGAGACCATTATAGTAATGAGGCCTACCTTCTTGAAGAAGCTTGACTTGAGAATATGACAGATTCTTAGAATTGATTTTACATTATAGCTTTGTTTATTTATTTTTGGATAATATAAAGAACTCGAAGGTTATGGGTGGCTTTATACAATTTAAGCTCCTAAAATAACGGAAACCATAAGTTTGTACACATAATCAAGTTGGTTACCACTGAAATGTTTCATATAATATCTTCTAATGTCTTATGTAACTCTGTTATTTATTAAGAATTTTTTGAATTTTCTCTATTAAAGTAGAAAGAATGGTTCTTTGTAAATAATTGCCTTTTTAAGATCGGATCCATTATCTTTCTAATACATTGGATGTTTGTATGTTAAATGAGTACCCCAATCAATGCTCATTTTTTTCTTAATGCCTTATGAATTAGTTTGAAAATGAGAAGATTCTATAAAATAACAATATTTATTTGGATTGAATTTACATGGCATCAATGCATATGGATTTCATTACGTATCTTAGCATTTTTACTTTTGCATAACACTTAAAGATCTAATTGTTTGATATGTTTAATCAACTTCAGGAGTCCCATAAAGGAGTCATTACATGAGGTTTTGAAGGTTATATCATGTCAAATAGGGGTGTCAATATTAAATTGTCACAAAAAAAAATCATTTTATTCACATCCAAAATAAACAAAGTGGGTTCAAGCCAACCAATGTGATGATTTAGTATCTAAATGGGTTAAATTTGTTAATTCTAGGTTGAACTAATGGCAAATTATCAAAAGTTAAATATTATTAGTGTCATATTCACGCTCGGTTTAGCTCTAATTAAGACGACTGGCCCATTTAATTAATATGCCAAATTAGGGTTAATTTTATTTACATATGATCATTTTTAAGTTTATATTCAAACTTGATCCTTAAACTTTAATTGCAACTGTAAGTTTCAAACAAATTATTATAATTGTCTATTAATGACAAGGGACATGAATAGATGATGCCTCTTTGTTCTCACATTGACCTTCATTTTTGTGACATATCTTTCATTTATGAGAGAGCTTATAATTATTAAAGAATGACAATTCTTAGATAAATGCCTTTTTAAGTTTAGAGTATTTTTTCTTTCTAGTATATTAGTTTATTTATTGAATATTTAATGAATGACCCAATCAACCATCATTTTGATGCCTTACTAGTTGGTTTGAAAGGATGGCATTCTACAAAAATGCCCACCTTGATTTTGATTGAATTGAGATGGAATCGACGAATATGGATTTCATTGTACATTTTAGCATATTGTTTTGGTATGACACTCAAGAATCTGAGTGTTTTATATGTCTAATCAACCTTGCGAGTTTCATAAAGAAGGTATACACATGCACACATACAAAAAAAAAAAAAAATTATAATAGTAGGTATGCATGTAAGTATTCAAACCTTTTGGGTGGGATTTGAGTTAAGGACTTTGTGTTAAGGGATTTGAGTTAAGGTATACATATACATACATACACAAACTATTTAGCTTGAATTCACAACTTAACTCTCATATATACTTGTACACCATTTTGTTGTTTTAAACTTATATGCAAAAATATATTTATTTCACTTTAAAAAATGATAACAATATTATTTTTTTAACGTGATATTAGAGATTTGTGTAAATCTGAAACTTTAGTTGTGCGATATTTAATAAAGAATTGACTGCTATGAATGTAAATGCTACATAGCTCTCGGATAGGTTAGATGGACAGGGAGGGTGGTTCACTCAGAGGCCTGCATGGTACAACACCACCTTACTAGTGGAGTCGAGCTCAGTAAGAGTGAAGAAGCTCAATGATGCTTAGACCAACGAGGTCATTGTGCCAGACGACAGCAGCTCAGCTATGCTTGTTGATCAGTGACATGGACGCGGTGAGGTTTATTATCGGTGGTTGGAGTTGGGCCTTGTACAAAAATTTTTTATCTGAACGTCGGACGCAGCNGGTCATTGTGCCAGACGACAGCAGCTCAGCTATGCTTGTTGATCAGTGGCATGGACTCGGTGAGGTTTATTATCGGTGGTTGGAGTTGGGCCTTGTACAAAAATTTTTTATCTGAACGTCGGACGCAGCTCTACGTGCGGACTCATAATAATACCACCATGTGTACTATATCAGGTCCACCTAAAAAAAATATTAAAGTGGAACCACGAACTCCACAATAACCCCACAATAACCCTAATATCGCAGACTTCACCATATTAAAGTACAATCGTGAACTCCACAATAACCCTAAAATAACTTCTGCGGGTCCATTTCAATGACCTTAAAATAACACTGCAAGAGTTATTTCGGGGTTATTGAAGAGAAAATCATATATTTCGTTTCAATAACCCCGAAATAACCTTCGCAGTGTTATTTTGGGNGTTATTGAAGAGAAAATCATATATTTCGTTTCAATAACCCCGAAATAACCTTCGCAGTGTTATTTT
>JXCR01147716.1:43652-134177 GCA_002079205.1 Phalaenopsis hybrid cultivar
TAGCCAGGGTATTGTGAGGGTATGGTATTGTATATCTTAGCTCCAAACCAACATCCAGGGTCAATCCTAAGGCCAAGTAACCCTATAGGAACTCTCCTTGAGTTCCCTCATAATGATCATACCTACTAAATGCTAGAGGTTAGGACCAATATGTGGAACTTCAAATTGAGTAAAGAGAAGAGTTTTGAGTTTCTAATGGTGAGGGTACCTTTTCTAGTTTTCTAAAACTAGTGAATAGGAAAGTCATATGGCTAGACCTAGGCTACTAAAGAAGTTTCTAGACCTCAACCAAAAGTGAGGTAAACATTCATCTCCTTGAAATTTTAAATTGAACTCCAAACTAAATATCTGAGATATTCAATTTGAGTTGAATCTTCGCTGGGAATGTCTGTCCGTCCGATGATTGTCCCAAAAATCTCCTCTGTTTTCCCTAGTGAGAATCTCTATTATTCCCCAACAGAAACCACTGTCAACTAATTCTGCTCCTTGTAGTCTATGTTGGTCTTGTTGATCTCACCGGTCAAAGCAAATACGCATGGTGTGCTCTCCTAACACACCACACGTATTGAGGGTACATTTGTTGACCTCACTTTTGGTTGAGGTCTAGTTTCCTCTTTAGTATCCTAGGGTCTAGCCATAGGACATTCCTGTTGACTCTTCCTAGAGGAATAGAAAAGGAACCCTCACCATTAAAAATTCTAAACTCTTCTTTGCTCAACTTGAAATTCCACATATTTGTCCTAACTATAGCACTTAGTAGGTGGGGTCAATGTGGGGAATCTCAGGCTGAGTCCCCATAAGATTGCTTGACCTTAGGATTGACCTTAGGGGTACATCCCACTCACAACCCTAAACCCAAACTTGTTGATTTTGGTCCCTTGATCTTTTGGGAGAATCATGTCTAAGGTTTAGATAAGACCATTACATAGAAGATCCAAATGGAGATNGGGGGTACATCCCACTCACAACCCTAAACCCAAACTTATTAATTTTGGTCCCTTGATCTTTTGGGAGAATCATGTCTAAGGTTTAGACAAGACCATTACATAGAAGATCCAAATGGAGATTTTGTTGTTCCATAGCTCATATAGAGTGGTTGGCACCTCAATTTCACCAAATTACCTAACTTGACCCTTTTCCCCGAAGTCTACCCAATTTACCAGAAACATCCACAAACTCTAAGTTTGACCAAAAATCACAATTTCACCCAAAACACCCAAATNATGTTGTTCCATAGCTCATATAGGGTGGTTGGCACCTCAGTTTCACCAAATTACTTAACTTGACCCTTTTCCCCGAAGTCTGCCCAATTTACCAGAAACATCCACAAACTCTAAGTTTGACCAAAAATCACAATTTCACCCAAAACACCCAAATTTGTTAAAAAATCATCTCAAATCATTTGAAACTACCCAAATTTCCCAAAACTACCCAAAATTACCAATATTATCAAATAACCGCCAAAATTGCCAAAATTACCAAAATACTCTGGTGGCCCAAACTTTCCCAAAACCTTCAAAATATTTTCAAATGTTCCCAAAACCAATTTGGACCTTTAATTGAACTCAATTTGATCAATTTGACCCACTTTGGCTAAATACCGCAAATTTTCCTTAAAGGCCTAATTTCCCTAAATTCACCCCAAATGACCATCAATATGATCCTAATCTTCCATAATTTAAATTATAAAATTGAATTCATCATGAAAAAACTAAATACAAACAGATTACAAGTCCAATTGAGTCACATTGTGAACATAATTTTATTCCAAGCAAAAATCCCTTCTTTTGACCATATGGCCTAATCTCACCGAATTGAACCCTATAGCCCACTCACTTCCTCCAATTTGAATATCAAACCATTTATAACGTTCCTGCACACCAAATTAAACCCTTAATTGGCCTTGTTCAAGCTTCAATTTCACTCAATTTCAATCCAAATAAAAAAACCCCCAATTTCACCCCAATTTAGCCATATCTCAAAATGTCACCAAGNCTTTAGTTGAACTCAATTTGATCAATTTGACCCACTTTGACTAAAAATCGCTAATTTTCCTTAAAGGCCTAATTTTCCTAAATTCACCCCAAATGACCATCAATATGATCCTAATCTTCCCTAATTTAAATTATAAACTCGAATTCATCATGAACAAGCTAAATACAAACAAATTACAAGTCCAATTGAGTCACATTGTGAACATAATTTTATTCCAAGCAAAAATCCCTTCTTTTGACCATATGGCCTAATCTTACCGAATTGAACCCTATAGCCCACTCACTTCCTCCAATTTAAATATCAAACCATTTATAACATTCCTGCACACCAAATTAAACCCTCAATTGGCCTTCTTCAAGCTTCAATTTTACTCAATTTCAATCCAAATAAAAAAACCCCCAATTTCACCCCAATTTAGCCATATCTCAAAATGTCACCAAACTTAATGCCCAAACCCCAAAATTGACACCCAATTGATATTGAGAACTTTTTATAACATCCCTATAGACCATTTTGAACTCTCAATTTGGAGGATTTTGATCTTTATAACAAAAATAAATTNGCTTAATGCCCAAACCCCAAAATTGACACCCAATTGATATTGAGTACTCTTTATAACATCCCTATAGACCATTTTGAACTCTCAATTTGGAGGATTTTGATCTTTATAACAAAAATAAATTAATCAAATGCTCAAAATTTTTTAAATTGACCCATCAAATCAATTCAAAATCACTCCAAATCTTTTATAAAGTCTTTATGACAATCATCTACACCAAGTTCCTCAATAAATTAAGTCCAATGTCATGGATAGCCCAACCCAAACCCAAATTCAATCCACTTTGACCCAAATTGAATCCATGCACCAAAATTGACTTAGTCATGCAAAATTGATCAAGTCAAAGCTTCTACACCCAACTTCTAGACCCTAGTGACCAGACTAGACTCACCTAACCCACCNACCAAACCCAAATTCAATCCACTTTGACCCAAATTGAATCCATGCTCCAAAATTGACTTAGTCATGCACAATTGATCAAGTCAAAGCTTCTACACCCAACTTCTAGACCCTAGTGACCAGACTAGACTCACCTAACCCACCCTAGATGAGCTATAGACCAATGTTCCCTTAATTAATGGTTCTTATCCTTTTTATGCCTAAACCAAAATATGCTTGCCATCATGTCATACCGTTAGGCTTTAACCTTCATTAGCCAACCCCTGACTTCCATGAGCTAAGAAATGACTGAACCCTGGCTAGCCACCACCTCATCTGCTAGAAACAACCAGCTCAAGGGAGCCCCAAATGGCTAAAACCCTAAATTAAACCTCTTTGACTTAGCTCACTCCAATTGATTACTAGAGGCTTTCTTCCCTCTACCTTAGCAAGCTTTAACAACCAATTCCCAGCCCTGAGCTCCACTAGGCAGCCATGGATATAAAGGAAGCTCTTCCCAGCCAAAAAGGAGAGAATCAAAATCATTGGGGAAACTCTGTAAAAATCTTACCATAGACTCTCCAAGAACTCTTCGGCTCAAGCCCACCATTTTCCTCCTCTGGTTGCCCCTGTGAGAGCCCAATTTTGAGCTCANAATATAGAGGAAGCTCTTCCCAGCCGAAGGGGAGAGAATCAAAATCATTGGGGAAACTCTGTACAAATCTTACCAGAGACTCTTCAAGAACTCTTCGGCTCAAGCCCACCATTTTCCTCCTCTGGTTGCCCCTGTGAGAGCCCAATTTTGAGCTCAAAATTTCTACTCGAACCAAAATAGATTTATCCACACCACTATAGTTCACTAAAATTTAATTAAATGTGCCCACACCATCACCAAAGTAAGAAGAGTTGATTCCACACAAAAGCCTAATCCTAAATAGCCTCTAACATAGCTCTAGACTAACACCTGAAGTAAAGCTTGATCTAAATCATAGCTAGACAATTCACCACTGCTTGAGAACTCATTTGGATGTTTGTTGGACCCAATCAAAGCTACTACAACCATTTGATTGAGGCAACCCCTCTCAGACAAAGGTATTGGCCTCAACACTAAACAGAGCTTGTTTTGATTCTTCATGTGTAATGGCTTGATTTCAAGCTTGATTAACTATATAGATAGACGTGTCTTGAGCAAATGAAGGTTTAAAAATACAACCCGTGTGATTTGGTTCAGTTTAGACAAAGATCTTAAGGTTTTAGTGTGGACGGTTTACGTGTTAGTCATTTGGGGATGATGAACGGATGCCATCCAATCACACATTTATTCCATGGATGGTCATGACGGAGTCGGACGAGGAGATTATATGCAAACCGCGGGATGCGTTGCACTTAGGTGGCCTGTGGCATCGAATTGCAGAGCTCCACTTGTAAAGCTCGACACGTCGTAGGATGAGGTGGCGTTGACAGGTATAAGTATAAAATATTGATTTATTTAAATGATAGAACTTCACAAATTCATATCTTTGTGTAGAAATATCATATAAATAAAATAAAAACACTCTCTTGCTCAGTGAACAGAGGAAAATAATGTGGACTAAAAATGAAAATTATAATTTGACTCACTAATTTTTAATTAATTAAATTCTCTCTGGAGTATTTTAATTCATTATGAACAAGCATTACTGACCATGGATTGAAATTTTTAGAGTTCATTCCTTGTGGCAGGGGCTATGTTCTTTAATTTTCCAAGGTTAGAGAGCACCTCTGTGCTTTTAACCCTAATTTTCAAGTTAGGATGGCTATTTTGGCTTATTTTAATTATATTAATTAAAGTACCACTTGGAAAATTATGAAAATAAATTTAGTAGGTTTTCTATGGTCAGAGAAGCTTAGAAAAAAATGTCATGATAGTTTGAATAATTTTGTAAATTTCTATATTTGATTAAGTGCATAGATCTTGAATTAANTGTCATGATAGTTTGAATAATTTTGTAAATTTCTATATTTGATTAAGTGCATAGATCTTGTATTAATCTATGCAAATTAAATATTAAAAAAATTAAAAAAATCAAATCTACATAGTGCATAAAAATCATATTAACCATTGTAAAAATTTGAAAATTGTTTGATTAAGTTTAAGCAATAAAGTTGATTTTCTAAGAAACATTGTATTTTTTGTACAAAAATAATTATATTAAATTAACTACACAGAAAAATTGTGAAAAGTGGTTTTTTAAGTTCATTGTGATCAGGAGCACTTAGGAAAAATAAAAGTAATTTTTGATAAAATATTTGATTTTTGAACTTTATTTTGAATTAAAAATAATTAAAAATAGTTAAAAATTGCAAAAATATAAAAATTTTTCAACATAATCCTAATGGTTTCTTGATCACTTGGGACTCATTAAATTATTTTTCCCAATTTTTATAAGTTAAAAATAAATTTATAAAGGCTTAAAAATGTATTTCCCTTATTTTTTCATTAAAATAAATATAATAAATAAATTAAAAATCATAAAAAAAATATTAAATTTATTCTTTTGATTTCTTTAGACCTAGAGAAACTTAATAAAATATAAAATCTAATTTTTGTAATTAAAACATATTTTTCATTTAATTAAATCACTAAAAAGAAATAAATAGTTATAAAATTAAATTAAAATGTAATTAAAAAAAATCATGAAATTTTGCCTAAGTATTTTCCCTGACCTAAGCGAACCTCTAATATTTTTCTCATAAATCAAAAACTTCATTTTGATCATTTAAATAAATAAATTTTGAAAATATTTTTTCTAAATAATAATAATTATTTAAATTAAATATAAATTTGAAAAACCACATTTTTCTCCTCTCATGTTTTAGTTACTCTATGGATAAGGTGCTCTAAAATCTCTTTAAGTCACTTGAATTATANCTTTTTTTCTAAATAATAATAATTATTTAAATTAAATATAAATTTGAAAAACCACAATTTTCTCCTCTCATGTTTTAGTTACTCTATGGATAAGGTGCTCTAAAATCTCTTTAAGTCACTTGAATTATACTTCATGAGTTATTAGGTGAAGCGCCACGAGGGTAAAGCGGTCATTTTAGGCTTTTGGTTCCTTAATCAAAAGTTAGGATTAACTAAAGGGAAAATGGGTAATTTTGATCCTAATAAACATGTTTGGATATTAAGAAATAATGAGTAAAAGGTAGAAACCAACATGTTATCTTTCCATGATAAAAATAAAATTATAAATTTTCTAAATTATCACACTTGTAAGTTAATAAAAATCAAATGGTTTCCATGTGATGGGCTCAAACTAGGGAGATGATGTTTCACTTTTGATTAANTGTCATTTTAGGCTTTTGGTTCCTTAATCAAAATTTAGGATTAACCAAAGGGAAAATGGGTAATTTTGATCCTAGTAAATATGTTTGGATGATGGTGAAATAATGAGTAAAAGGTAGAAACTAACTTGTTATCTTTCCATGATAAGAAAAATTATAAATTTTCTAAATTATCACAATTGGAAGTTAATAAAAATCAAATGGTTTCCATGTGATGGGCTCAAACTAGGGAGATGATGTTTCACTTTTGATTAAGTCCGTAATTAATGATGATCTGACTTTTTTTATTTAGAAACCACATCAGCTAATTAAAATTTTAAGCTTTGCTGATCTTTCTCCAAATAGAATATAGGGCTTGGTAGTAATCTAGGCTTGATATTTAATTTGTTTGATGGAATTTAGAGGATAATATGACTAACGATTAGCACTACAAGCCTAGCTTTAGTGGTGGGTACAAAGGCCCTTAATGACTGAAACTTGCCTTAGGGGCATTCAAATACATAACTTTTAAGGTGAAATATCAATTGATAAATTGGGTACCATGTCCTCGGGACGATTAAAATGTCAAAGTTCACTAAGTAATGGGTTAATTTTAATTTGATATGGTATGATTAGTAGAGCAATATGATAAGTTCAAAATGAACTCAAATGTATCAAGGGATCTTTAAAGCAGTTCAAGGTGATTCCCCGAACACTTTATAATCTCCTAGATATTTTGAAGGACAAGTTGATCTTGTCATATCTTGTTCTAAAATCATCCATTAAGATCTTTCAGGAATTAATAAGTAATACTCAAGGTTTGCTAGTTACACCTTCAACTACTTCAAACTTGTATGTCATACATTATCCCTTGTGAAAGTACATAAATGATGCAAAAGATTAACATTTCAGCTGGAATGCCGAGAAGATGAAATGTACGCTTTTATTGTGTTATTTAATTTCTATCATTTTACTTTTTGCAAATATTGTAAACCGCTTGGATGAGTACCTTACTTCACTTGCAAAATTTGAAAAATTAATCAACATTTTCAAAAATAAAACATTTAATTATTTCAAAGGTAACCATAAATCCTTTGAAATTTTGTTAAACTTAAAATGACCTTTTGAATTTATGGGAGTCCCTTGGAGGAGGTAACCCAAAGTTGCTAACGAGATCTCCACAGTTTAAATGGGTTTCAGAGCTCTTTTAAACAAAATAAATTCAAAATAAAATAGTGATAGCGGAACGAGCGAACCGTCAGATCCTAACTAGTGTCACTGTAATCAACTTTAATCCCCCCATAATATTTAAATAACCATAACCTTAGGAAATATTTGATTTGACATTACTTGAAACATTAGAAAGCTTGACCCATAAACCTGATACTTCTCTCAATCTTTATAGTTTGACACTTCTAAACTTAAACTTGCTACAACGAGCTTGGAGCTAGCATTTTGGGCAGCATAGTCATCTTCAACAACAAAACATGTCTACACCATCACAACCATTCGTGAGAATTAAGCAATAAGCCAACGGACTTTGAGGTTGTCTGCCTAGTGTGACATAAATCCTCGAATCTTCTTGAGGCTTTTATTTAGCCATGCTATACAATTTAAGCCCTAACCTATTTTAGTATTCCAAGGTTGTCATTCAGTACGACCTAAATCCTCAAATCTTACAGGCTATTTGTTTGATCATCTCATATGAATGTAAGCCCTAATTAATAAAATTAGCAGGAAGAAACACTTAAATATTTCTCCTCTAAATTGAAGCCAAATGGTAAGATAGATTGGGAACTCACTGAGGTTCTCCTCAGGATCTATGAAATTCCCTAGTTCTTCTTCCTTTCAATTCCAATAAAAAAATGTTCCAAATTTGAGTCGTTCCTGTTTCACACCTCTTTGTTCGATCTCGTTGAAAAGTTCTATCCTTTGAACTTCTTGAAGAAGATATCCTTTTATTTTTATTGAGAGTTTTCTTAGGTGACTTCGATATCTAAGATGTAATTAACTGTAGGGGCTTGCCCTTACAGGAAGCTTTTCCAAACCCGGCTTAATATAAACCCTATTTAATTTTTCATATTAAATAGGGGAGCTTGTCAGCTTATAATAAAAGTGTTTCGGAGACCAAATGAATGCCATATATTTCTTAGTTTATTTGATGAGCCTCACCGTCAAGCCACATGTCTATATTTTGAGATGGATACTTAGCTTAAGGTGTGTTGCTCTTTCATTTAAACTATTAAAGATATGCAATCGGATTAATTACATAATTTTTAAAAAATTAAATTTATATGTAAATTAAATGTTCCTCTAAAGTGAGCAACGGGATACCGATTCCAGTGACCGACAGCTTCCACAGGAACCCCCTCCTAAAAAAAAAATTGTGCCGACACCATCGTCCATTCTTTCAGATTTACATTTCAAATGTTGAAGGAGAGATTAATGATTGGCCAAAATTCATTTCACCGACTAGAGAATGAAATTAAGTTCGTGGTTTAGAGTTTATGTGTTTAGTGTTTGTTTCTAATTTTAAATGTGTTTTGTATGTTATCAATTTGATGATTGTCTAGTGTTTATGTTAGGAATTTTCTCATCCGAGACTATTTGGATTATGAATTTATGTTTTAAAAATGTTTGTAATCATTTTGGAATTAATATAAGTGTTTGTTTGAGTTAAATTTCTTGTTATTTTTTGTTGAATTGAATTATTTAAGATTTGTGAATCTTGAGTAAGAGGAGAGTTGAAAGGGAAAAAAATGGTTATTAAAGAGTTATGAGAGCATGTAGGCTTAGTTGAATTAGGCTAGAAGTGCATTCCACTTAAATTGAAAAAATGAAAATTTGTGCACTAGCGCGTAAGCGCCAAGACCCTGCGCTTACGCGCTGCCTAAAATGAGTGATAGGCACCTAAGCGTTGACCCATTCACGCTTAAGTGCCAGTTCATGAAAAATGGTTCTCGAACAGTTTTAATTGAGGATTCGGTCCAAAAAGACCATTACCGAACCTCGACTTCAACTTCTTCCTTAGGTTGTTCTCAATTTCCAAGCTAGGGCACACCATATTTGAAGATTTCTTGGTGATTTGAAGCAAAAACTGTTATATTTGACATCTTTGAAGTAAGAGCTTTACTTCTATGTAAAAATTTTTTATTTTCACCATGTTTTTTGAGCACATTCATGAGCTACCTAAAAATCATTATTCATGATGAAAATTTGAGAAAAAGCAATGGAAGATACATGGATTTGTTAGTTTAAGCTTTAAAAAGTTATGTTTAGTGATTTAAAGTTGAATTTGAAATTTATTGTGAATTTTATATAATTTTCCTAGAAATGACGCCAAGAATGAAGAGGAAAGGAAATTCTCAATTCAATTCAAGCAAGTTTGTCAGTTCGAGAGCTCAGTATTGATACAGTGATGCAATGAAATCAAGAAAGTTGATTCCTGAGCGGTGTTTTAAAAGTCTTGGAGGAGCTATCAAAGATTTGATTGTTCACTGTCACTGGGAGCAGTTTGTTGTTTTTCTACCTTAGCAGTGATTTCTGTTATGTGGGAGTTTTATGGGAATCTCCCTGAAGCTGAAGACGGAGGAGTCATGGTGAGGGAGAAGACAATGCCTTTTTCACCAGAGGTAACAAATCAGTTTTATCATTTTCCCCTGAACACTTTGTGTTTTTATTCAAATTATAGTCCTATTGAGGAGTTAGACGAGATTATTTCATTTTTGACTTCTGGAAGAGGGCTTTAGAAAATTACAAATGAATGGAGAGTTAACTCTTCTACTTCATAGTTAGATGCCATGGAAAAAGCATGTCATTATTTTATTTTTGCTTGTCTGTTGCCCATAAATTATCTTATGGAAGTAACCCGTGATCAAGTAACTTTGAACTATTGCATCCAGCAGTTCAAGTCCATCAACATTGGAGCTTTGATTCATGGAGTTTTACCAGTTTTGTCGTCATTGCTAATACTGTAGGTTTGGGACTTTCATCCTTGATTTTTTCTTTATGCGAGCAGGCTGGAGTTAGATTTGACAGTTGGGAAGAGATCTTACAACCACTTAAGCCCGTTACCAGTGTAAATCTGATATCTTATTCACATCATTCCATTTTTGGTTGGAGAGTAGGATTTTCTAGTAGCTCTGTTGTGTCGACATCATGAGCTTCTACTTCACATGCTTCTACATCACCTGGTAAGACTTTTGGATCTGATTCTCAATCATAGCTATTATAGAGGATATTGAATAATGCCATTTCTACCAATGATAATGTATAAAAGTTAGAACATTTTGTAGAGCATCTGGATGGATACATGAAGAGACATAGTGATTATGAGGGTGAACTTATGTTAGCTATGGAAAACCACATGAGAGGTCACCTATATGTTGTATTTCCTGAATACCTCGGATATCCACCATCTTAGCCGGTAGCTACTTGGCGTAGTGACAATAGTAATGCAGAGGATGAGGATGATTGGACTAGATCTATAATTTTGTTTGATTTTTAGTTTGTTTGTTCTTATGAACTGTGGATGGTGCAGGTATTTTGTACTTTTTGTTATGTTTTCAGTTGTGATTGTTGAGACTTTTAATTTTGTTATGTTGTGTTTTATTGGACACTACTATAAGGTATTTATGTTTTTGTGAGTAGTTATTATGTTTCGTGGTAGTAATTGTGATAATTGTGTTGTTTATTGTAGTTAGTTAGTTTGTGTCATCTTAATTCTGGATCTTTTGAAGGTTTAAAATATAACTAATTTTTTAATTAAAAGTTGCATGTTTAAAATTTTCAATTTACAACCAAATATTTTTCTTTATGTTGCAATCATGTATGTTTGTTAGTGTGTTATTTGCTTTTATGTTATACTCTACTGCATAAAAGTCTAATAAATCTCTATATGTTAAGTAAATTAAAGTTTGATAAATTTAATTTTTACTTCTCTTATTAATTTTTGTACTTTCATATGTAGCATATGAAAATTTCTGCAAGTATATTTTTTCTAGTTTTCATTCCTACCAATATTTATGTATGATGCTAAAATGTTTTATTTTTATTAAAAGTTCAAGTTTTGGGGGAAGGGCTGATCCCAAAACTGCTTATATGCAATAATATAAAAATAATTCTGATTATATTTTTCACTTATATTTCCTTATTTAGCAATAAAACCAAAAACTTGATCTTGAAGAAAAATAAGAATTTAACTTTTAATTTATATATATTGGGATACTACGCAAGTATACGTATCGTTATCAAGTAATATAGGACTTTTTGATAAAGATCTAAATATTGAGCCCACGGGGAAGACATGCAATATGCACTTTTTTGGAAAACTTTCTATTTTTAAAAAGACAATTATTTAAACTAAAGACATTTTTGAAGTAAAGAAAGTTTAAATATTTTTGTTAATTTTAATATTTTGAAAAAAAGAGAACAACCTTAAAAAGATAACCTGACTTTTTGTAGATGAAAAACACTAAATATGAAAATATCTTTCACTTTATCATGAATTAGTAATAAGTATCGGAATTCTATTGTGGAAGTATGCATATTGATAGGAGCAATAATATTCCTTACCCTTACTAGAGATGCTATAAAGAACATTGACTAATTTAAATTTAAAATAGTTTTGAAGTCAGACTAGGTAGGGAAGATACTAGCTCTCACTCTAGAGTTCCGTCGATTTGCTCCACCTGGGAGCTAACATCTTCTATTAGAACCTAAAATAATAAAACCAAGTTGGGGGCTTTAACCTGTCACTTTAAAGTCCTTTAACTCTACACCCTTCAATGAATATTTCCCTATTTATTTGCACTCTATCATATTAACTACATTCTCATTCATACAACCTCATGTGATTCTTTCCAATTGTTGACTGAGACAATATCAGCCCGGTTCTTACATGTGCTCACAACAAATTTTAACATCTGGATAGGCCAAATCAAGAAGTAAATGAAGTACATGGATTTGAATTATCAGAACTTCTTTTAACATTAAAGAACAATACTCTCCACAACTTTCATCCAATACTTAATTACTTATCATTTTAAGAAGAAAGATAAAGAAAATTACTCAAAATCCATGGAGAAAACAAAACCACACTTTAGTTTAAAAGTAGAAATCATTGTCAAACCAACACTTGGAGAAAACAAAACCACACTTTAGTTTAAAAGTAGAAATCATTGTCAAACCAACAAGAAGTAAAAACAAAACCACACTTTAGTTTAAAAGTAGAAATCATTGTCAAACCAACAAGAAGTCTCAAAACCAAAAGTAGTCTAAAACAAAAAGATAAAAACTTATCTCAAGTCCTCCACCAAACTCTTGAAGTTCCATTGAACCTCTTCTCTTTTACAATCATCAACAATAAGTCTCAATTAAAACCAAAAGTAGTCTAAAATAAAAGATAAAAACTTATCTCAACAATAACAAGTCTCAATTAAAATCAAAAGTAGTCTAAAACAAAAGATAAAAACTTATCTCAAGTCCTAAGTCTCAATTAAAACCAAAAGTAGTCTAAAACAAAAAGATAAAAACTTATCTCAAGTCCTCTCCCATTTCAATTAAAACCAAAAGTAGTCTAAAACAAAAGATAAAAACTTATCTCAAGTCCTCCACCAATCTTGAATTTCCTTCAAATCTCTTCTCATTTACAACACTCTCAATATAAAACTAAAATAAAAAGGATAAATACGTGGTGTCTGAAAATCTCTCCAACTCCCCAATTTTAAAACTTTTAAAACTTTTCCCAGTACTTTCAGGACCCCTTTCAAAGTCTCACTCCTCCTTTTATAATTCTTCAAAAGGTTCCTTGGTATCTCTTGAATATGTGTCTTGATTCGATGTATTTCCCCAAGAGATGCATCCTTTCGCCAAAATTTTCATCCATGGTGGTTGTAACCACCTATTAAGCCAATAGGTGCATCAAAAACCTCTTCAAAGTTAAAAAAAACCAAATTTACTGATCCAATAACTGCCACTGCAGCTTAAGTGTGGGGCCTTGATACACCTAAAATATATAGTGTTTTAAGACATATTTTTATACGTATTTTTGAGATATTACGCTTTAATGGAAGGTATTTTGGCTTTTTTCTAGCAGATATAAGTAAAAAATGTGAAAATGCTTAAGTAGTGAAAATGATCAAATTTGGAGCAAAAAGGTGAAAAATGTGCAAAAGAGTTTTCGCGCCCAAGCGCCAAATCCGGCGCTTAAGATCTAGTTAAACAGAGAAGGATGTGTCTAAGCACCAGAGGTCCCACGCTTAAGCACTAGTGACAGTTACTAGACGAGTAAAGTTGGTTTCTGTGAATTTTAAAGAGGTTTTGGAGGCATGCATTATCTTAAGAGGTGGTTATAACCACCATGGACGAAAGGTATCACGAAAGGATGCATCTCTTGGGGAAATACATCAAATCTAGACATATTTTGAAGAGAAACCAAGGCAGCTTTTGGAAAATTATAAAAGAAATAAGAGAGGACTTAGAAAAGAGTCTTAAAAAGGTCTGAAAAAGTGTGAGTCCTGAAAATAATTGAAAAATTTTGAAAGTTCATCAATTTGGGGAGTCACTTCTGAGAGATTTTCAGGCACCACTTTTACTTTTATTTTATCCTTCTTGTTAGTTTGTTTTGAGTGATTGTAAAGAGAAGATATTCAAAGGAATTTCAAAAGTTTGGTGGAGAACTTGAGATAAGTTTTTATCTTTTTGCTTTGAGGTTACTTTTGGTTTTAATTGAGATTTGTTGTTGGTTTGATAATTATTTCTACTTTTAAACTAAAATGTGATTTTATTTTCTCCATGGATTATGAGTACTTTTCATCATATTTCTTCTTAAAATGATAAGTAATTAAGTTCTGGATGGGAATTGTGGAGAGTATTGATCTTTAATATTGGAAGAACTTGTCATGATTTAAATCCATACACTTCATTTACTTCTTCATTTGGCAAATCCAGATGTAAGAATTTGTTGTGAGAACATGTAAGAACCGGCTGGTATTGTCTCATTTAATAATTAAAAAGAATCACATGAGGTTATATGAATGAGAATGTAGTTCATATGATTGAGTGCAAATAAATAGGGAAATATTCATTGAAGGGTGCAAGGTTAGAAGACTTTAAAGTGAAAGGTTAAATCCCTCAACTTGGTTTATTGTTTTAGATTATGATAAAAGATGTTATCCCCTAGGTGGAGGGAATCAAGGGAACTTTAGAGTGAGACCTAGTATCTTCTCTACTTAGCCGAACTTCAGAACTATTCAAACTTTAAATTAGCCAATGTTCTTTATAGCATTTCTACTAAGGATAAATAATATTATTGCTCCTATTTGACACAACACAATTTGCATACTTTCACAACAAAATTCCTATGCTTATTACTTATTCATGATAAGAAGAAAGATATTTTTCTTATTAAATGTTTTTCATCTACAAAACTCTAGTTATCTTTTTAAGTTGTTACTATTTTTTCAAAATAAAGAAAGTACCAAAAATATTTGAATTTTTATTACTACAAAATATATTCAGTTTAAGTAATTGTCTTTTTAAAAATAGAAATTTTTCTGAAAGTGCATATTGTATAAATTCCTAGTGCGTTTAATATTCATGTCTTAATTAAAATGTCCGATATTACATGATAACGATACATATACTTGCGTAGTATCCTAATATATATATAAATTAAAAGTTAAATTCTTATTTTTCTTCATGATCAAGTTTTTGGTTTTGTTGTAAAGCAAGAAAATATATGTGAAATATAATTTGAATTATTGTTGTACTTTGCATATTAGCAATATCAAGGGATCAGGCCTCTGTCACTTAGGCGTGACCTTCTCTGTTTAACCGATGCTTAAGCGCCGGATCTGACGCTTAGGCGCTAAAAGACTTTTGCACATTTTTCATCTATTTGCTCCAAATTTGATCCCTTTTCACTACTTTAACCATTTTCCCTATTTTATCTGTACTTGAAAGAAAAAGACAAAAATACCTTGCATTACAGTGCAATATCTCAAAAATAGGTACAAAAATGTGTCTAAAAACACTATATATTTTAGGCGTATCAAAATCTCCCAAACTTAAAATGTTATTTGTCCTCAAGTGACACTTCAATCTTTAAAAACTAAATTTATATGATATGTATATGATTTTCTTTAGAAGTTACATAAATTTAGATTTAGAAAAATAGTAGTCCAATTCAGAAAAAAATATTCAGTAAATGAGACCAACTTAAAGTTTAGAAATTTTTAATGTTAAGAAAGATGAAAATATGCGTTCATTTCTAATTCAGAAATATTGTAAGCCTTCCAAATTTAGAATTTAGTTCTTTTATTATCTCCACTTAGAAAACTTTTGTTAAGAATAATTTTACTTACTATATTATATCTATAAGCTTAAGATTTTCTCAGGTCTTATACTTTAAAAAGATCAAATGTTGAACCGATTTTTGATTAGGCACTAATCCTCAAGCTTCACCTCCCTCATTTTTTCTTCTTCTTCTTTTTTTTTCTTTTTCTTTTACTTTTTCTTTTCTTTTTCTTTTTCTTTTTTTCAGGCAAGGATTACTATATATGGATAGGCCTTTAATAATTTTGAATTCTACTTTTCCTTTNCGTTCATTTCTAATTCAGAAATATTGTAAGCCTTCCAAATTTAGAATTTAGTTCTTTTATTATCTCCACTTAGAAAACTTNTAGTTAAAAATTGCAAAAATATAAAAATTTTTCAACATAATCCTAATGGTTTCTTGATCACTTGGGACTCATTAAATTATTTTTCCCAATTTTTATAAGTTAAAAATAAATTTATAAAGGCTTAAAAATGTATTTCCCTTATTTTTTCATTAAAATAAATATAATAAATAAATTAAAAATCATAAAAAATAATTAAAATTATTCTTTTGATCTCTTTAGACTTAAAGAAACTTAATAAAATATAAAATCTAATTTTGTAATTAAAACATATTTATCATTTAATTAAATCACTAAAAAAATAAATAATTATAAAATTAAATTAAAATGTAACTCAAAAAAATCATGAAATTTTGCCTAAGTATTTTCTCTGACCTAAGCGAACCTCTAATATTTTTCTCATAAATCAAAAAATTCATTTTGATCATTCAAATAAATAAATTTTGAATTTTTTTTTTCTAAATAATAATAATTATTTAAATTAAATATAAATTTGAAAAAACACATTTTTCTCCTCTCATGTTTTAGTTACTTTATGGATAAGGTGCTCTAAAATCTCTTTAAGTCACTTGAATTATACTTCATGAGTTATGAGGTGAAGCGCCCCGAGGGTAAAGCGGTCATTTTAGGCTTTTGGTTTCTTAATCAAAATTTAGGATTAATTAAGGGGAAAATGGGTAATTTTGATCCTAGTAAATATGTTTGGATGATGGTGAAATAATGAGTAAAGGTAGAAACTAACTTGTTATCTTTCCATGATAAGAAAAATTATAGATTTTCTAAATTATCACACTTGGAAGTTAATAAAAATCAAATGGTTTCCATGTGATGGGCTCAAACTAGGGAGATGATGTTTCACTTTTGATTAAGTCCGTAATTAATGATGATCTGACTTTTTTTATTTAGAAACCACATCAGCTAAATTAAAATTTTAAGCTTTGCTGATCTTTCTCCAAATAGAATAAAGGGCTTGGTAGTAATCTAGGCTTGATATTTATTTTGTTTGATGGAATTTAGAGGATAATATGACTAACGATTAACACTACAAGCCTAGCTTTAGTGGTGGGTACAAAGGTCCTTAATGACTGAAACTTGCCTTAGGGGCATTCACATACATAACTTTTAAGGTGAAATATCAATTGATAAATTGGGTACCATGTCCTCGGGACGATTAAAATGTCAAAGTTCACTAAGTAATGGGTTAATTTTAATTTGATATGGGATGATTAGTAGAGCAATATGATAAGTTCAAAATGAACGCAAATGTATCAAGGGATCTTTAAAGCAGTTCAAGGTGATTCCCCGAACACTTTATAATCTCCTAGATATTTTGAAGGACAAGTTGATCTTGTCATATCTTGTTCTAAAATCATCCATTAAGATCTTTCAGGAATTAATAAGTAATACTCAAGGTTTGCTAGTTACACCTTCAACTACTTCAAACTTGTATGTCATACATTATCCCTTGTGAAAGTACATAAATGATGCAAAAGATTAACATTTCAGCTGGAATGCCGAGAAGATGAAATGTACGCTTTTATTGTGTTATTTAATTTCTATCATTTTACTTTTTGCAAATATTGTAAACCGCTTGGATGAGTACCTTACTTCACTTGCAAAATTTGAAAAATTAATCAACATTTTCAAAAATAAAACATTTAATTATTTCAAAGGTAACCATAAA
Source organism: Phalaenopsis hybrid cultivar (assembly GCA_002079205.1). Classification (NCBI taxonomy): domain Eukaryota; kingdom Viridiplantae; phylum Streptophyta; class Magnoliopsida; order Asparagales; family Orchidaceae; genus Phalaenopsis; species Phalaenopsis hybrid cultivar. The sequence continues at coordinate 61,258 of JXCR01147716.1, forward strand.
TCCTTTGAAATTTTGTTAAACTTAAAATGACCTTTTGAATTTATGGGAGTCCCTTGGAGGAGGTAACCCAAAGTTGCTAACGAGATCTCCACAGTTTAAATGGGTTTCAGAGCTCTTTTAAACAAAATAAATTCAAAATAAAATAGTGATAGCGGAACGAGCGAACCGTCAGATCCTAACTAGTGTCACTCTAATCAACTTTAACCCCCCCATAATATTTAAATAACCATAACCTTAGGAAATATTTGATTTGACATTACTTGAAATATTAGAAAGCTTGACCCATAAACCTGATACTTCTCTCAATCTTTATAGTTTGACACTTCTAAACTTAAACTTGCTACAACGAGCTTGGAGCTAGCATTTTGGGCAGCATAGTCATCTTCAACAACAAAACATGTCTACACCATCACAACCATTCGTGAGAATTAAGCAATAAGCCAATGGACTTTGAGGTTGTCTGCCTAGTGTGACATAAATCCTCGAATCTTCTTGAGGCTTTTATTTAGCCATGCTATACAATTTAAGCCCTAACCTATTTTAGTATTCCAAGGTTGTCATTCAGTACGACCTAAATCCTCAAATCTTACAGGCTATTTGTTTGATCATCTCATATGAATGTAAGCCCTAATTAATAAAATTGGCAGGAAGAAACACTTAAATATTTCTCCTCTAAATTGAAGCCAAATGATAAGATAGATTGGGAACTCACTGAGGTTCTCCTCAGGATCTATGAAATTCCCTAGTACTTCTTCCTTTCAATTCCAATAAAAAAAATGTTCCAAAGTTGAGTCGTTCCCGTTTCACACGTCTTTGTCCGATCTTGTTGAAAAGTTCTATCCTTTGAACTTCTTGAAGAAGATATCCTTTGATTCTTATTGAGAGTTTTCTTAGGTGACTTTGATATCTAAGATGTAATTAACTGTAGGGGATTGCCCTTACAGGAAGCTTTTCCAAACCCGGATTAATATAAACCCTATTTAATTTTTCATATTAAATAGGAAAGCTTGTCAGCTTATAATAAAAGTGTTTCAGAGACCAATGGATGCCATATATTTCTTAGTTTATTTGATGAGCCTCACCGTCAAGCCACATGTCTATCTTTTGAGATGGATACTTAGCTTAAGGTGTGTTGATCTTTCATTTAAACTATTAGAGATATGCAATTGTATTTATATGTAAATTAAATGTTCCTCTAAAGTGAGCAACGGGATACCGATTCCAGTGACAGACAGCTTCCACAGGAACCCCCTCTTAAAAAAAAAATTGTGCCGACACCATCGTCCATTCTTTCAGATTTACATTCCAAATGTTGAAGGAGAGACTAATGATTGGCCAAAATTCATTTCATCGACTAGAGAATGAAATTAAGTTCGTGGTTTAGAGTTTATGTGTTTAGTGTTTGTTTCTAATTTTAAATGTGTTTTGTATGTTATCAATTTGATGATTGTATAGTGTTTATGTTAGGAATTTTCTCATCCGAGATTATTTAGATTATGAATTTATGTTTTAAAAATGTTTGTAATCATTTTAGAATTAATATAAGTGTTTGTTTGAGTTAAATTTCTTGTTATTTTTTGTTGAATTGAATTATTTAAGATTTGTGAATCTTGAGTAAGAGGAGAGTTGAAAGGGAAAAAAATGGCTATTAAAGAGTTTTGAGAGCATGTAGGCTTAGTTGAATTTGGCTAGAAGTGCATTTCACTTAAATTGAAAAAATGAAAATTTGTGCACTAGCGCGTAAGAGCCAAGACCCTGCGCTTACGCGCTGCCTAAAATGAGCGACAAGCACCTAAGCGTTGACCCATTCACGCTTAAGTGCCAGTTCATGAAAAATGGTTCTCGAACAGTTTTAATTGAGGATTCGGTCCAAAAAGACCATTACCGAACCTCGACTTCAACTTCTTCCTTAGGTTGTTCTCAATTTCCAAGCTAGGGCACACCATATTTGAAGATTTCTTGGTGATTTGAAGCAAAAATTGTTATATTTGACATCTTTGAGGTAAGAGCTTTACTTCTATGTAAAAATATTTTATTTTCACCATGTTTTTTGAGCACATTCATGAGCTACCTGAAATCATTATTCATGATGAAAATTTGAGAAAAAGCAATGGAAGATACATGGATTTGTTAGTTTAAGCTTTAAAAAGTTATGTTTAGTGATTTAAAGTTGAATTTGAAATTTATTGTGAATTTTATATAATTTTCCTAGAAATGACGCGAAGAATGAAGAGCAAAGGAAATTCTCAATTCAATTCAAGCAAGTTTGTCAGTTCGAGAGCTCAGTATTGATACAGTGATGCAATGAAATCAAGAAAGTTGATTCCTGAGCGGTGTTTTAAAAGTCTTGGAGGAGCTATCAAAGATTTGATTGTTCACTGTCACTGGGAGCAGTTTGTTGTTTTTCTACCTTAGCAGTGATTTCTGTTATGTGGGAGTTTTATGGGAATCTCCCTGAAGCTGAAGACGGAGGAGTCATGGTGAGGGAGAAGACAATGCCTTTTTCACCAGAGGTAACAAATCAGTTTTATCATTTTCCCCTGAACACTTTGTGTTTTTATTCAAATTATAGTCCTATTGAGGAGTTAGACGAGATTATTTCATTTTTGACTTCTGGAAGAGGGCTTTAGAAAATTACAAATGAATGGAGAGTTAACTCTTCTACTTCATAGTTAGATGCCATGGAAAAAGCATGTCATTATTTTATTTTTGCTTGTCTGTTGCCCATAAATTATCTTATGGAAGTAACCCGTGATCAAGTAACTTTGAACTATTGCATCCAGCAGTTCAAGTCCATCAACATTGGAGCTTTGATTCATGGAGTTTTACCAGTTTTGTCGTCATTGCTAATACTGTAGGTTTGGGACTTTCATCCTTGATTTTTTCTTTATGCGAGCAGGCTGGAGTTAGATTTGACAGTTGGGAAGAGATCTTACAACCACTTAAGCCCGTTACCAGTGTAAATCTGATATCTTATTCACATCATTCCATTTTTGGTTGGAGAGTAGGATTTTCTAGTAGCTCTGTTGTGTCGACATCATGAGCTTCTACTTCACATGCTTCTACATCACCTGGTAAGACTTTTGGATCTGATTCTCAATCATAGCTATTATAGAGGATATTGAATAATGCCATTTCTACCAATGATAATGTATAAAAGTTAGAACATTTTGTAGAGCATCTGGATGGATACATGAAGAGACATAGTGATTATGAGGGTGAACTTATGTTAGCTATGGAAAACCACATGAGAGGTCACCTATATGTTGTATTTCCTGAATACCTCGGATATCCACCATCTTAGCCGGTAGCTACTTGGCGTAGTGACAATAGTAATGCAGAGGATGAGGATGATTGGACTAGATCTATAATTTTGTTTGATTTTTAGTTTGTTTGTTCTTGTGAACTGTGGATGGTGCAGGTATTTTGTACTTTTTGTTATGTTTTCAGTTGTGATTGTTGAGACTTTTAATTTTGTTATGTTGTGTTTTATTGGACACTACTATAAGGTATTTATGTTTTTGTGAGTAGTTATTATGTTTCGTGGTAGTAATTGTGATAATTGTGTTGTTTATTGTAGTTAGTTAGTTTGTGTCATCTTAATTCTGGATCTTTTGAAGGTTTAAAATATAACTAATTTTTTAATTAAAAGTTGCATGTTTAAAATTTTCAATTTACAACCAAATATTTTTCTTTATGTTGCAATCATGTATGTTTGTTAGTGTGTTATTTGCTTTTATGTTATACTCTACTGCATAAAAGTCTAATAAATCTCTATATGTTAAGTAAATTAAAGTTTGATAAATTTAATTTTTACTTCTCTTATTAATTTTTGTACTTTCATATGTAGCATATGAAAATTTCTGCAAGTATATTTTTTCTAGTTTTCATTCCTACCAATATTTATGTATGATGCTAAAATGTTTTATTTTTATTAAAAGTTCAAGTTTTGGGGGAAGGGCTGATCCCAAAACTGCTTATATGCAATAATATAAAAATAATTCTGATTATATTTTTCACTTATATTTCCTTATTTAGCAATAAAACCANGCCGGTTAGGCAGAGAAGATACTAGCTCTCACTCTAGAGGTCCCCTCGATTCCCTCTAATTGGGGACTAACATCTCGTATCATAACCTAAAACAATAAACAAAGTTGGGGGCTTTAACCTGTCACTTTAAAGTCCTCTAACTCTACACCTTTTAAAGAATATTTTCCTATTTATTTGCACTCAATCATATGAACTACATTCTCATTCATAAAACCTCATGTGATTCTACCAATTGTTGACTTAGACAATACCAGCCCGGTTCTTACATGTTCTCACAACAAATTTTAACATTATTTCCAAATTTATTTGCACTAAATCATATGAATTACATTCTCATTCATACAACCTCATGTGATTCTTTCAAAGTATTGACTGAGACAATAACATCTGGGTTCTTACATGTTCTCACAACAAATTTTAGCATCTGGATTGGACAAATCAAGAAGTAAATGAATTACATGAATTTAAATCATCACAATTTCTTCTAACATTAAAGATCAATAGTCTCCACAACTTCCATTCAACACTTAATTACTTATCATTTTAAGAAGAAAGATAACGAAAACTACTCAGAATCCATGGAGAAAACAAAACTACACTTTAGTTAAAAAGTAAAAATCATTGTCAAACCAATAACATGTTTTAATTAAAATAAAAAGTAGTCTAAAACAAAAGATAAAAATTTATCTCAAGTACTCCTCCAAACTCTTGAAGTTCCTTTAAATCTCTTCTCTTTTACAACACTCTCCATATAAAACTAGAAATAAAAAAAAGGATAAATATGTGGAGCCTGAAAATCTCTCCAACTAACTCCCCAATTTAGAAATTTCAAAACTTTTCCAATACTTTCAGGACCTCCTTCAAAGTCTCAATCTTCCTTCTTTTGTAATTCTCCAAAAGGTGTCTTGGTATCTTTTCAAAATGTATCTTCATTTGACGTATTTTCCCAAGAGATGCATCCTTTTGCTATAATTTTCATCCATGGTGGTTGTAACCACCTATTAAGTCAATAGGTGCCTTAAAAACCACTTAAAAATTCACAAAAATAAAATTTACTTGTCCAATAACTGCCACTGGCACTTAAGTGCGGGTCTTCTAGTGCTTATGCACGACCTTCTCTGTTTACCCGGTGCTTAAGCGTCGGATCTGACGCTTAGGCGCTAAAACACTTTTGCACATTTTTCACCTACTTGCTCCAAATTTGATACTTTTTCACTCCTTTAAGCATAGTACACCTTTTTACCTGAACATGAAAGAAAAACACAAAAATGACTTCCATTAAAGCTCAATATCTCAAAAATAGGTATAAAAATTTGTCTAAAAATACTATATTTTTGACGTATCAGAATCTACCAAACTTAAAATTTTACTTGTCCTCAAGTGACACTTCAATCTCTAAAAACTAAATATGTATGATATGTATATGAGTTTCTTCAGGAGTTATTAAAATTTAGATTTAGAAATATAGTAGTCCAATTTAAAAAAATATTCAGTAAATGAGACAAACTTAAAGTTTAGAAATTTTTAATGTTAAGAGAGATGAAAATATGAGTTTCTATCTAATTCAAAAATATTGTAAGTCTTCCAAATTTAGAATTTTGTTCTTTTATTAACTCCACTAAAAAGTTGTTATTAAGAATAATTTTACTTACTATATTATATCTATAAGTTTAAGATTTTTTCAAGTTTTATACTTTAAAAAGATCAAATGTAGAACCAATTTTTTATTAGGCATTAATCCTCAAGCTTTTCCTCCCTTATATTATTTTCTTTTTATTTTTTTCTTTTCTCTTTTTTTTTCTTTTTCTCTTCTTTTTTTCTTTTTCTCTTTTTCTTTTCTTTTCTTTTTAGGCAAGGATTANATAATTAATGATGATCTGACTTTTTTTATTTAGAAACCACATCAGTTAAATTAAAATTTTAACCTTTGCTAATCTTTCTCCAAATAGAATATAGGGCTTGGTAGTAATCTAGGCTTGATATTTAATTTGTTTGATGGAATTTAGAGGATAATATGACTAACGATTAGCACTACAAGCCTAGATTTAGTGGTGTGTACAAAGGTCCTTAATGACTCAAACTTGCCTTAGGGCATTCACGTACATAACTTTTAGGTGAAATATCAATTGATTAATTGGGTACCATGTCCTCGGGATGATAAAATGTCAAAGTTCATTAAGTAATGGGGTAATTTAAATTTGATCTGGGTTGATTAGTAGAGCAATATGATAAGTTCAAAATGAACTCAAATGTTTCAAGGGATCTTTAAAGCAGTTCAAGGTGATTCCCTGAACACTTTATAATCTCCTAGATATTTTGAAGGACAAGTTGATCTTGTCATATCATGTTCTAAAATCATCCATTAAGATCTTTCAGGAATCAATAAGTCATACTCAGGGTTTGCTAGTTACACCTTCAACTACTTAAAACTTGTATGTCATAAAATGTCCCCAATAAAAGTACATAAATGTTGCAAAAGATTAACATTTCAGCCGGAATGCCAAGAAGATGAAATGTACGCTTTTATTGCGTTTTTTAATTTCTATCATTTTACTTTTTGCAAATATTGTAAACTGCTTGGATGAGTACCTTACTTCACTTGCAAAATTTCAAAAATTAATCAACATTTTCAAAAAAAAAAACAATTAATTGTTTCAAAGGTAACCATAAATCCTTTGAAATTTTGTTAAACTTAAAACAACCTTTTGAATTTACGAGTCCCTTCGAGAAGGTAACCCACAGTTGCTAACGAGATCTCCCCAGTTTAAATGGGTTTCACAACTCTTTTAAACAAAATAAATTTAAAATAAAATAGTGATACCAGAACAAGGGAACCGTCGGATCCAAATTAGTGTCACTCTAATCAACTTTAACCCCTCATAATATTTAAATAACCATAACCTTAGGAAATATTTGATTTGACATTACTTGAAACATTAGAAAGCTTGACGTATAAACCTGATACTTCTCTCAATCTTTACAGTTTGACACTTCTAAACTTAAACTTGCTACAAGGAGCTTGGAGCTAGAATTTTGGGCAGCACGGTCATCTTCAATAACAAAACATGACAACCATTCCTGAGAATTAAACAACAAGCCATAAGATTTTGAGGTTGTCTGCCTAGTGTGACATAAATCCTCAAATCTTCTTGAGTCTTTTATATAGCCATGCTATACAATTTAAGCCCTAACTTATTCTAGTATTCCAAGGTTGTCATTCAGTACGACCTAAATCCTCAAATCTTACAGGCTATTTGTTTGATCGTCTCCTATGAATGTAAGCCCTAATTAATAATATTGGCAGGAAGAAGCACTTAAATATTTCTCCTCTAAATTGAAGCCAAATGGTAGGATAGATTGGAAACTCACTGAGGTTCTCCTCAGGATCTATGAATTCCCCTAGTTCTTCTTCCTTTTGATTCCAATAAAAAAATGTTCCAAATTTGAGTCATTCCTGTTTCACACCTCTTTGTCCGATCTCATTGAAAAGTTCTATCCTTTGAACTTCTTGAAGAAGATATCCTTTGATTCTTATTGAGAGTTTTCTTAGGTGACTTTGGTATTTAAGATGTAATTAACTGTAGGGGCTTGCCCTTACAGGTAGTTTTTCCAAACCCAGCTTAATATAAACCTTATTTAATTTTTCATATTAAATATGGGAGTTTGTCAGCTTATAATAAAAGTGTTTCACAGACCAAATGGATGTCATATATTTCTTAGTTTATTTGATGACCCTCACCGTCAAGCCACACGTCTACCTTTCAAGATGGATACTTAACTTAAGGTGTCTCGCTCTTTCATTTAAACTATTAGAGATATGCAATCGGATTAATTACATAATTTTTTAAAAATTAAATTTATATGTAAATTAAATGTTTCTCTGAAGCGAGCAACGGGATACTGATTCCAGCGACCGACAACTTCCACAGGAACCCCCTTCAAAAAAAATTTATGCCGACACCATCGTCCATTCTTCCATATTTACATTCCAAATGCTAAAGGGGAGACTAATGATAGGCCAAAATTCATTCCACTGACTGGAGAATGGAATTAAGTTTGTGGTTTAGAGTTTATGTGTTTAGTGTTTGTTTCTAATGTTAAATGTGTTTTGTATGTTATCAATTTGATGATTATCTAGTGTTTATGTAAGTAATTTTCTCATCCAAGACTATTTGGATTATGAATTTATGTTTTAAAAATGTTTGTAATCATTTGGGAATTAAAATAAGTGTTTGTTTGAGTTAAATTTCTTGTTATTTTTTGTTGAATTGAATTATTTAAGATTTGTGAATCTTGAGTACGAGGAGAGTTGAAAGGGAAGAAATTGGTTATTAAAGAGTTATGAGACCATGTAGGCTTGGTTGAATTAGGCTAGGAGTGCATTTCACTTAAAAAAAAATGAAAATTTGTACGCGCCAAGACCCTGCGCTTACGCGTTGCTTAAATTGAGAGACAGGCACCTAAGCGTCGACCCATTCACGCTTAAGTGCCAGTTCATGAAAATTGGTTCCCTAACAATTTTAATTGATGATTTGATCCAAAAATACCATTACCAAACCTCGACTTCATCTTCTTCCTTAGGTTTTTCTCAATTTCCAAGTTAGGGCACACTATATTTGAAGATTTCTTGGTGATTTGAAGCAAAAATTGTAATATTTGATATCTTTGAGGTAAGAGCTTTACTTCTATGTAAAATTTTTTTATTTTCACCATGGTTTCTTAACACATTTACGAGCTACATGAAAATAATTATTAATGATGAAAATTTGAGAAAAAGCTATGGAAGATACACAGATTTGTTATTTTAAGCTTTAAGAAGTTATGTTTAGTGATTTAAAATTGAATTTGAAATTTATTGTGAATTTTATATAATTTTTTTAGAAATGACACCAAGAATGAAGAGGAGCAAAGGAAATAGTCAATTCAATTCAAGTAAGTTTTTCAGTTCGAGAGCTTAGGATTGATACAGTGATGCAATGCAATCAAGAAAGTTGATTCCTGTGCGGTGTTTTAAAAGTTTTGGAGGAGCTATCAAAGATTTGATTTTTCACCGCCAGTGGGAGCAGTTTTGTTGTTTTTCTACCTTAGCAGTGATTTATGTTATGTGGGAGTTTTATGGGAATCTCCCTAAAGCTGAAGAAGGAGTCATGGTGAGGGGGAACACAGTGCCTTTCTCACCAGAGGTAACAAATCAGTTTTATCATTTGCCCCCAAACTCTTTGTGTTTTTATTCAATCTATAGTCCTATTGAGAAGGAGCTAGACGAGATTATTTCATTTTTGACTTCTGGAAGAGGGCTTTAGAAAATTACAAATGAATGGAGAGTTAACTTTTCTACTTCAAAGTTAGATGCCATGACAAAAGCATGTCATTATTTTATTTCTGCTCGTCTGTTGCCTATAAATCATCTTGGTGAAGTGACCTGTGAGCAAGCAACTTTAAACTATTGCATCCAACAGTTCAAGTCCATCAACATTGAAGCTTTGATTCATGAAGTTATTGCCAGTTTTGTTGTCGTTGCTACCACTGCAGGTTTGAGATTTTCATCCTTGATCTTTTCTTTATGCGAGCAGGCTAGAGTTAGAATTGCTAGTTGGGAAGAGATCTTACAACCTCTTAAGCCCGTTACCAGTGTAAATGTGAAATCTTATTCACATCATTCCTTTTTTGGTTGGAGAGCAGGATTTTCTAGTAGCTTTGTTGTGTCGACATCACGAGCTTCTACTTTACATGCTTCTACATCACCAGGTAAGACTTTCGGATCTTATTCTCCATCATAGCTATTAAAGAGGATATTTAATAATGTCATTTATACCAATCATAATGTATAAAACTTAGAACAATTTGCAGAGCATATGGATGGATACATGAAGAGACATAGTGATTATGAGGGTGAATTTAAGTTAGCTATGGAAAACCTCATGAGAGGTAACCTATATGTTGTATTTCCTGAATACCCCGGATATCCACCATCTTAGCCGACAGCTACTAGGCGTAGTGACAATAGTGATGCAATGAATGAGGATGATTGGACTAGATCTATAATTTTGTTTGATTTTTAGTTTGTTTTTTCTTGTGAACTGTGGATGGTGCAAGTATTCTGTACTTTTTGTTATGTTTTCAGTTGTGATTGTTGAGACTTTTAGATTTGGTTATGTTGTGTTTTGTTCTACACTACTGTAAGGTATTTGTGTTTTTGTGAGTAATTTTTATGCTTCGTGGTAGTAATTGTGATAATTGTGTTGTTTATTGTAGTTAGATAGTTTTTGTTAGCTTTATTCTAGATCTTTTGAAGGTTTAAAATATAGCTAACTTTTTACTTAAAAGTTGCATGTTTAAAATTTTCAATTTACTACCAAATATTTTTCTTTATGTTGCAGTCATGTATGTTTGTTAGTGTGTTATCTGCTTTTGTGTTATACTTCACTGCATAAAAGTTTAATGAATCTCTATATGCTAAGTAAATTAAAGTTTGATAAATTTAATTTTTACTTCTCTTATTAATTTTCGTACTTTCATATGTAGGATAAGAAAGTTCCTGCAAGTATGTTTTTTCTAGTTTTCATTCCTGCCAATATTTATATATGATGCAAAATTGTTTTATCTCTATTAAAAGTTCAACTTTAGGGGGGGTGATCTTGAAACTGCTTATATGCAACAATATAACAATAATTCTAATTATATTTTTCACTTATATTTCCTTATTTTGCAATAAAACCAAAAACTTGATCTTGAAGAAAAATAAGAATTTAACTTTTAATTTATATATATTGGGATACTACGCAAGTATACGTATCGTTATCAAGTAATATAAGACTTTTTGATTAAGACCTGAATATTTAACCTGTAGGGAAGATATGCAATATGCACTTTTTTGGAAAACTTTCTATTTTTAATAAGACAATTATTTAAACTAAAGACATTTTTGCACTAAAGAAAGTTTAAATATTTTTGTTAATTTTAATATTTTGAAAAAAACAGAACAACCTTAAAAAGATAACTTGACTTTTTGTAGAAGAAAAACACTAAATATGAAAATATCTTTCACCTTATCATGAATTAGTAATAAGTATAGCAATTATGTTGTGGAAGTATGCATATTGATAGGAGCAATAATATTCTTTACCCTTACTAGAGATGCTATAAAGAATATTGACTAATTTAAATTTTAAATAGTTCTCAAGTTTGACTAGGTAGGGAAGATACTAGCTCTCACTCTAGAGTTCCGTCGATTCGCTCCACTTGAGAGCTAACATCTCCTATTAGAACCTAAAATAATAAAACAAAGTTGGGGTCTTTAACCTGTCACTTTAAAGTCCTATAACTCTACACCCTTCAATGAATATTTACCTATTTATTTTCACTCAATCATATGAACTGCATTCTCATTCATACAACCTCATGTGATTCTTTCCAATTGTTGCTAAGACAATACCACCCTGGTTCTTACATGTTCTCACAACAAATTTTAACATCTGGATAGTCCAAATCAAGAAGTAAATGAAGTACATGATTTGAATTATCAGAACTTCTTCCAACATTAAAGAACAATACTCTCCACAACTTCCATCCAATACTTAATTACTTATCATTTTAAGAAGAAAGATGAAGAAAACTACTCAGAATCTATGGAGAAAACAAAACCACACTTTATTTTAAAAGTAGAAATCATTGTGAAACCAACAACAAGTCTCAATTAAAACCTAAAGTAGTCTAAAACAAAATATAAAAACTTATCTCAAGTCCTCCATCAAACTCTTGAATTTCCTTTGAATCTCTTCTCATTTACAACACTCTAAATATAAAACTAAAATAAAAAGGATAAATATGTGGTGCCTGAAAATCTCTCCAACTAACTCCCAAATTTTAGAACTTTCAAAACTTTCCCAATACTTTCAGAACCCCTTTCAAAGTCTTAATCCTCATTCTTTTATAATTCTTCAAAAGGTTCCTTGGTATCTCTTCAAAATGTGTCTACGTATTTTCCCAAGAGATGCATCCTTTCGCCAAAATTTTCGTCCATGGTGGTTGTAAACACCTATTAAGCCAATAGGTGCCTCAAAAACGTCTTCAAAATTAAAAAAAACCAAATTTATTGATCCAATAACTGCCACTGGCGCTTAAGCGTGGGGCCTTGATACACCTAAAATATATAGTGTTTTAAGACACATTTTTACACCTATTTTTGAGATATTGTGCTTTAATGGAAGGTATTTTTGTTTTTTTCTTACAGATATAGGTAAAAAATGTGAAAATGCTTAAAGTAGTGAAAAAGGATCAAATTTGGAGCAAAAATGTGAAAAATGTGTAAAAGCGTTTCCACACCCAAGCGCCAAATCCGGCGCGTAAGATCCACTTAAACAGAGAAGGCCACGTCTAAGCATCGGATGTCCCATGCTTAAGCGCTAGTGACAGTTACTAGATGAGTAAAGTCGGTTTCTGTGAATTTTGAAGATGTTTTTGAGGCACCCATTGGCTTAATAGGTGGTTATAACCACCATGGATGAAAATTATCATGAAAGGATGCATCTCTTAGGGAAATACATTCAAATCTATACATATTTTTAAAAGAAACCAAGGAACCTTTTGGAAAATTATAAAAGAAAAAAGAGAGGACTTAGAAAAGAGTTTTGAAAAGGTCTAAAAAAGTGTGAGTCCTGAAAATACTTGGAATGTTTTGAAAGTTCATCAATTTGGGGAGTCAGTTCAGAGAGATTTTCAGGCACCACTTTTACTTTTATTTTATCCTTCTTGTTAGTTTGTTTTGAGTGTTTGTAAAGAGAAGAGATTCAAAGGAACTTCAAAAGTTTGGTGGAGAACTTGAGATAAGTTTTTATCTTTTTGCTTTGAGGCTACTTTTGGTTTTAATTGAGATTTGTTGTTGTTTTGACAATTATTTCTACTTTTAAACTAAAGTGTGGTTTTAATTTCTCCATGGATTCTGAGTACTTTTCTTTATCTTTCTTCTTAAAATGATAAGTAATTAAGTTCTGGATGGGAATTGTGGAGAGTATTGATCTTTATTATTGGAAGAAGTTGTGATGATTTAAATTGATACACTTCATTTACTTCTTGATTTGGCCAATCCAGATGTAAAAATTTGTTGTGAGAACTTGTAAGAATCGGACTGGTATTGTCTCATTTAACAATTAGAAAGAATCACATGAGGTTGTATGAATGAGAATGTAGTTAATATGATTGAGTGCAAATAAATAAGGAAATATTCATTGAAGGGTGTAAGGTTAGAAGACTTTAAAGTGAAAGGTTAAAGCCACCAACTTGGTTTATTATTTTAGGTTATGATAAAATATATTATCCCCCAGGTGGAGGGAATCAAGGGAACTTTAGAGTGAGAGCTAATATCTTCTCTGCCTAGCCGATCTTCAGAACTATTCAAACTTTAAATTAGCCAATATTCTTTATAGCATTTCTACTAAGGATAAAGAATATTATTGCTATAAATTGGCACAACACAATTTGCATACTTCCACAACACAATTCCTATACTTATCACTTATTCATGAAAAGAAGAAGGATATTTTTTTATTAAGTTTTTTTCATCTACAAAACCTAAGTTATCTTTTTAGTTGTTAGTGTTTTGTCAAAATACAAAAAATAATAAAAATATTTGAATTTTTATTACTGCAAAATATATTCAGTTTAAGTAATTGTCTTTTTAAAAAATAGAAAGTTCTCTAAAAATGCGTATTGTATAAATTCCCAGTGGGTTCGATATTTAGGTCTTAATCAAAAGGTCCTATATTACATGATAACGATACGTATACTTGCGTGGTATCCCAATATATATAAATTAAAAGTTAAATTCTTATTTTTCTTCATGATCAAGTTTTTGGTTTTGTTGTAAAGCAAGAAAATATATGTGAAATATAATTTGAATTATTGTTGTACTTTGCATATTAGCAATATCAAGGGATCAGACCTCTGTCAATTAGGCGCGACCTTCTCTGTTTAACCAGTGCTTAAGCGCCGGATCTGGCGCATAAATGCCAAAACACTTTTGTACATTTTTCTTCTATTTGCTTTAAATTTGATCCCTTTTCACTCCTTTAAGCATTTTCCCTATTTTATCTGTACCTGAAAGAAAAACACAAAAATACCTTGCATTAAAGCGCAATATCTAAAAAATATGTATAAAAATGTGTCTAAAAATACTATATATTTTAGGCGTATCAAAATCTCCCAAACTTAAATAAATTTGTATGATATGTATATGAGTTTCTTTAGAAGCTAGTAAAATTTTGATTTAGAAATATAGCAGCCCAATTCAGAAAAAATATTCAGTAAATGAGACCAACTTAAAGTTTAGAAATTTTTAATATTAAGAAAGATAAAAATATGAGTTCATATCTAATTCAGAAATATTGTAAGCCTTCCAAATTTAGAATTTAGTTCTTTTATCATCTCCACCTAAAAAATTTTTATTAATAATAATTTTACTTACTATATTTTATCAATAAGCTTAAGATTTTCTCAAGTCTTTTACTTTAAAAAGATCAAATGTTGAACCAATTTTTGATTAGGCACTAATCCTCAAGCTTCTCCTCCCTCATTTTTTTTCTTCTTCTTTTTTTTTTTCTTTTCCTTTTACTTTTTCTTTTTTTTTCTTTTTCTTTTTTTTAGGCAAGGATTACTATATATGGATAGGCCTTTAATAATTTTGAAAAGTTTTGATACAAAACTTTTACTTATAAATATAATAATAGCTTTGAAAATTATTTTTAATAAATGAAANAGGATAGACCTTTAATAATTTTAAATTCTCCTTTTCCATTCCTAAAGCAAAGTCTTGATACAAAACTTTTACGTATAAATATAATGATAGTTTTGAAAATTATTTTTAATAAATGAAATTTAAGTATTAAAAATAAAAGTCTAAATTTCTAAAATTTTCAAAAATACAATGTTTCTTTACTAATATAGTTACTTATATTATTCATTTTCTGCATTAAGAACTTTTAACTTAAAGTTTTTTTTTCATTACTCAAAATTTCAACTAAATTATCTTACTCATTTCTAAAATCAAATTTTACATCCCTAATATAAATTCACATACATGATCAATTTTTTTCTTTTCAAATCAAATTCACTTGTAGTTTATTTAAGAAAAAATAAAATTAAAGTTTTGAAAATATTTTTAATCCTCCCCAAACTTAAATTTTTAACAGATTAAATAGTTTAGCATCAAATACATATAAGCAAGAATGAAAATTAAAATAACTGCTAATAAGAATTTTTATACCCTAATGATACAAGTATAAAACCTAAAGGAGGAGTAAAATTAATTTTGATCAAATTTCTAATACTTTCATTTCAATACAACATGTAGAGATTCAATAGACTTCTAAACAGTGAGTATAAACATAAAAGCAAACTAACACATTGACTTGACTTCACAATCTCAACATAAGAACAAACTCACAAACATGATAAAAGAAAAATACAGGGTAACAGTTTCTGAAATTTAATATTTAAGACCTAAGTTAGCAAAATTTTCATCTTTTCAAAAGACATTTAAGTTCTAAACTAACTAAATCACAAAACTCACAGCAGCTACTACCCTAGAATTTTAAAACAAACTACTAACTAACAAAAACATCATAATAACAATAAAATACAAAAGTTCAAAACACAATAAATAGTACATATCATCACAAAGATGCAAATGTAGCAGTACCACACCACATAGT
Source organism: Phalaenopsis hybrid cultivar (assembly GCA_002079205.1). Taxonomy (NCBI): domain Eukaryota; kingdom Viridiplantae; phylum Streptophyta; class Magnoliopsida; order Asparagales; family Orchidaceae; genus Phalaenopsis; species Phalaenopsis hybrid cultivar. The sequence goes on from JXCR01147716.1 coordinate 77,016, forward strand.
CCACAACATAAAAATAAACAACACATCACAAATCTCAAGTCCAATGCACATAGTATAACAGAAATTAAAAACATAAAAATCTCTCAACTCTACTCCTCATCTTCTCAAAAACTGCTATACCACTTTTCTGCAGGCTCATAATCAGGATATCGAGGATATGGAGGAAATTGCACTCTTGGGCCACCTTTAATTAGGTTCTCCAAGGATGAGTGGAATTTCTCTTCATAATCACTCTTTCTCCTACTATACCTATCAGTATGCTCTGTAAAACACTCTAAATTCTAAAATTTATCAGCAGTAAAATTAATATGATACATCATCCTCTGCAATAATTGATCATGGGTCTCAGTTGACTTACCTCTAGATGTAAAAGCACGTGAGGTTGATGGTCTACATGTAGAAGCAGCAGAGGTAGAATCAGCAGATTTCTCCATTCCATAACTCCTAAAAAATCCTCCTCTTCAACAAAAAATAGAATACTTAGAATAACTCTTCACATTTACCTTAGTGATGGGCTTTAGAGGTAACAACACTTCCTCCTAGCTATCATACTTAACTACAGCCTGCTCACACAAAGAAATGATCAAGGAATCTAATCCCAGACCTATAGTAGTAACGACAGTGGCAGAACTGATGATAGTCTGATAAATTAAAGCTCCTATGTTGATGAGCTTTCCTTCCTGGATATAATAATTTAACGTCGCTCTGTCTGGTCACTTTGCTGAGATGATTTATTGGGAGGAGATGAGCAAAAATAAAATAGTGCAAGACCTTTGAAGGTGCACATAACTTTGAAGTTAGGAAGTTGACTCTCCTCTCATTAGTGATCTTTTAAAGTCCTTTTCCAGCAGTTAAGTAAGAAATAATCTCGTCTAACTCCGCTTCAGTCAGACTATAATTTGCATAAAAACATAACGTATCAGGTGGCAGATGATAAAACAAGTTGATTACGTCAGGTGAAAAAGGTACCAACTTTCCTCGAACCATGACTCTATTGTCTTCAGCCTCAAGGAGGTTTGCATAGAACTCCTTAACAACAGAAATAACTGCCATCGTAGAGAAACAGCAGAATCGTTCTCACTATCGGTGAACGATCAAATCCTATACGTTTCCACCAGGATTCCTAAAACACCCCTCATGAATCAATTTCTATGATTACAATGCATCACTGTACCGATCTTGAGCCTTTAAATTAACAAATTTACTCGATTCAAAAGAGCTCTTTTCTTTGTTTGTCTTCATTCTTGGTGTCATTCTACAAATCTTATAAATTCCAAATATAACTTCAAAAATCAATTCTAAATTACTAAACAAAACTTCCAAAGTATAAACTACACTTTCCATGCAATTTTCATAGATTTTTTTTGTCATTTTCCACCATGAATAGTGAATTTTAAAATTTCTCAAAATGTACTCAAAATACATAGTGAAAATCCAAAATTTTTGCATAAAAGTAAAGCTATTACCTCAAAGAACTTGGATCTAGAAAATTTAACTTGATTCCACCAAGAAATCTTTACTTTAGATTTTCCTTAGCCCTTAAAAATCATGAAATCATGAGGTTGAAGGTGACAGTAGCACTAAAAATAGTGATTTTTAGGCTAAAACTTCATTTTTAACCATTCGCGAATCGATTTTCGTGAACCAGCACTTAAGCACGGGTAAATGGCGCTTAGACACCTGCCTCTCAGGTTGGCTCGAGCTTAAGTGCGGGATGTGGCGCTTAAAAGCTAGTGCACAATTTTTAAAATTTTTAAATTAAAGTAAATTGCACTATTTGCCTAAGTAAACTACCCCTAAATGGTCTCATAACACTTAGATGACTATTTTCAACTTCCTATAACTCCCCTCTCTCAAAATTCTCCATAATAACTATTTCAGTTTGAGGCAAAAAATAACACAAATTTCCACACAAACAAACTTATATTAATTCACAAACAAGTAAAAATACCTTTAAATACTTAATTCTCACTCCAAATAGTGTTGGATGAGAAAATTTCCCTAAATACAAATACATAACAATCATTTCATAATTAAACCCATATAAGAAATCATAAATACTAAAAACAAGACTTAAACACTAAACTATATGAAAACAACAACTTCTAACACATAAATTCCAACACTAAACTTAGTTTCATTCTTCATTCAAAGCATCAAATTCCTGTCATTCATTAGTCTCTCTAGGAATATAGAGTTGATAAAATGGATGGTGGTGACGAGCTCTAATACTATCTTCTTCAATCCACTTCTACTTTATGAACATCACCTTATCTACTTCCTCTATATAACTAGTACGGCTAAATTGCATCTTCAATGGCCATCCAATATGCTCTAGATGAGCATGCAACTCAAGTACCTTGGTCTCCAATAAAGCCATAGTATTCTTAATTTTGTTGATCTTCTCTAATATCCCTTCAATACTAAAGACTAAGAAATAGTTATACATCTCTTGTGCACTTTGACTAATGAACCTATTCATTATTGTTTCTTCCTTCTTCTTCAAATCCATCTTCTATGAAGACATTTTCTCTAAATCTCACTTTCTTTTAGACTTTTAGGGCTAGAAATGATCTGGGGTGAAATTCTTTCACAAAACCCTTCTATTTATAGGCTTAAATCCTTCCAATAACTCCTAGACAAGTTTAGAAATTGCTTTGGCACCTTTTTACAAACTAATTGGCTGTTAAACCTTCTAGAATAACAGTTTTGCACATGTGTTTAAACTAACGCACTTACACGCCGGATCTGGCGCTTAAGCGTCGGTGCACATTTTTGTACTAGTCAACTTTATATCCAAATTCTCATTCTAACATGTCCTGGTCACTAAATAAAGTCTTAAAATATTTACTAACACATAATAGTTTCAAAAACACTGCCCAAATTTTTTTAATCACACACAAATTAACAATCAAAATAAAAACACTCTGATAACTATGGGTTGCCTCCTACAAAGTGCTAGTTTTACGTCGTCAGCCCGACGTAACCAGTGCTTATTCTTGTTGACCCAACATCATTTCATCATTAAATTTATGTTGATCCCCTATAAAATAAGGTTTCAATCTATGTCCATTAACTTTAAATATTTTCTCAGACTTAGGATCTTTAATATCCACCGAACCCATAAGGATAAACTTTTATCACAACAAATGAACCCATCCACGGAGTTAAGTTTTCCTGGAAATAATCTTAACCTTGCATTATATAGCAAAACTTGTTGCCTTGGCTGAAAATTTTTGTAAGAATGATCATGTCACATCTTCATCTTTTCTTTGTAAATCTTGGCACTCTCATAAGATTCATTCCTTATCTCTTCAAGCTCATTTAATTACAATAATCTTTTCTCACCAGCATCTTTCAAATTATAAATGTACTCTTTAATTGCCCAATATGCTTTATGCTCAGGTTCAACTGGTAAGTGACAAGCATTTCCAAATATTAGCTTCAATGGGGACATTCTTATAGGACTTCTGTATTCAGTATTATAAGCCTACAAAGCATAGTCAAGTTTGACTGACCAATCTATTTTTGTTGGATTCACAGATTTTTCCATATTCCACAAACCATAGTCAAGTTTGACTGACCAATCCATTTTTGTTGGATTCACAGATTTTTCCATAATTCTTAGCCCACAAAGCATGGTCAAGTTTGACTGACCAATCCATTTTTGTTGGATTCACAGATTTTTCCATAATTCTTTTAATTTTTCGATTGGATAATCCAACCAAACCACTTTTTTGAGGATGATAAGTGATACAACTAAAATATATAGTGTTCTTAGACACATTTTTATACCAATTTTTTAGATATTGCGCTTTAATGGAAGGTATTTTTAAGTTTTTCTTGCAGAAACAAGTAAAAATGGAAAAATACTTAAAGGAGTGAAAAATGATCAAATTTGGAGCAAAAAGGTGAAAAATTGTGCAAAAGAGTTTTTGCGCCTAAGCGCCTGTTAAATAGAGATGGTCTCGCCTAAGCATCGAGACCTCGCGCTTAAGCATCAGTGGCAGTTACTACACGAGTAAAATTAGTTTTTACAAATTTCAAAGAGATTTTTGAGGCACCCATTGGCTTAATAGGTGGTTGTAACCACCATGGACAAAAATTATCATGAAAGGATGCGTCTCTTAGACAAATAAATTGAATCAAGACACATTTTGAAGAGATCCCAAGACACCTCTTGGAAAACTATAAAAGAAAGAAACATTTTGAAGAGATCCCAAGGCACCTCTTGGAAAACTATAAAAGAAAGAAGAGAGGACTTAGACAAAATATTGGCAAGTTTTGAAAGTTCTTCTCTGAGAGTTAGTTTGGAGAGATTTTCAAGAACCACTTTTTATTTACTTTATCCTTTTTGTTATTTGGTTTTGAGTGATTGTAAAAGAGAAGAGTTTCAAAAGAACTTTAAGAGTTTGGTGGAGGACCTGAGTTTAGTTTTTATCGTTTTGTTTTAGACTACTTTTGGTTTTAATTAAGACATGTTATTGGTTTGACAATGATTTCTTCTTTTAAACTAAAATGTGGTTTTGTTTTCTCTATGGATTTTGAGTAGTTTTCTTTATCTTTCTTCTTAAAATGATAAGTAATTAAGTTTTGGATGGAAGTTGTGGAGAGTATTAATCTTCAATGATGGAAGAAGTTGTGATGATTTAAATCCATGCACTTCATTTACTTCTTGATTTTGGCGATCCAGATGTTAAAATTTGTTGTGAGAACAGGTAAGAACCGGGCTGGTATTGTCTCATTCAACAATTGGAAAGAGTCACATGAGGTTGTATGAATGAGAATTTCATATGATTGAGTGCAAATAAATAAGGAAATATTCAATGATGGGTGTAGGTTAGAGGACTTTAAAGTGACAGGTTAAAGCCCCCAACTTGGTTTATTTTTTCAGGTTATGATACGGGAATTTTAGCCCCCAGGTGGAGGGAATTGAGGGAACTCTAGAGTGAGAGCTAGTATCTTCCCTGTCTAGTCGGTCTACAAAACTATTCAAACTTTAAATTAACCAATGCTCTTTATAGGATCTCTAGAAACGATAAAGAATATTATTGCTCCTATTTGGCCCAAAAAAATTTGCATGCTTCCACAACAAAATTCCTATATTTATTTCTGATTCATGTTAAGAAGAAAGATATTTTCAAATTAAATACTTTTCTTCTACAAAAACTTTAGTTATGTTTTTAAGTTGTTACTATTTCGTTAAAATATCAAAAAATACCAAAAATATTTAAATTTTAAATTTCTGTAAAAATTATTTTTAGTTTAAGTAATTATCTTTTTAAAAATAGAAAAACTTTCTAAAAAATGCATATTGTGTACTCTTCTCTGTGAGTTCGATATTTAGGTCTTAATCAATAAGTCATATATTACTTGATAACGATACGTATATTTCTGTAGTATCCCAATTAAATATATTTAAATTAAAAAGTTAAATTGTTATTTTTCTTCAGGATCAAGTTTTTGGTTTTGTTGCAAAATAAGAAAATATAAGTGAAGATTATAATCAGAACTATTGTTATACTACGCATAAGCATTAAGCAGAGGATCAAGTTTTTGGCGTCGTTGTCAGGGAGGAAAATTAAGTAATTTTTTATTTTTATAAAGTATTATTTAAACTTAAAATATTTTATCTTATTTTGTATGTTTTGTTTTATTTTATTTTATTTTATGTTAGGGTATGTGTAGTTCAGGTCATTATCAAAGCTTAAAAATCCTGGCAGCTTTACAAGTTCATGTGCAATAGGAGACATATTTTCTAGGAAAGCTTTATGTGATTTAGGTGCAAGCATTATCCTTATGCCAATATCAATATTTAAAAGATTGGGATTAGGAAAAATAACCCCTACTACTGTAACTCTGCAATTAGCAAATCGTTCAATAACCTATCCTAAAGGAGTTATAGAAGATGTTCTAGTGAAAGTGCATCAATTTATCTTTCCTATTGATTTATTATGCTAGATATGGAGGAAGATAAAGAGATACCTATCATTTTGTGGAGACCTTTCCTAGCCACAGGAAGAGCAATGATAGATGTGCAGAAAGGGGAATTAACAATGCGTCAATGATCAAACTGTTACTTTTAATATTTCAAGATCAATGAAATATCCTGCAAAAGGTAAAGATGATACATCAATGATCAAACTATTACTTTTAACATTTCAAGATCAATAAAATACCCTGCAAAAGGTATAATGATTAAACTGTTACTTTTAACATTTCAAAATCAATGAAATACCTTACGAATGGTAAAGATGATGAATGTTATAGAATGGATGTTATAAGATATCTAAGTGAATGCCATTTCAAGACTAATTATGAAGAAAAATTTGAAGAAAAAGATTTGGAACATGAACAAGAAGAGGAATTAGATCAATGTGTAAAACTTTTTAAGGAAGATTCAAGTTATGTTCAAGAAAGTTTTAAAATTTTGGACACGATAAACAAAGATAAATCATTTTGTCCATCTATTGAAAAACCTCCAGAACTTGAGTTAAAATTACTTCCTAAACATTTAAAATATGGCTTTTTAGGAGATTCCTCTACTTTACCATTTATAATTTCCTCAAAGTTAACAAAGGAAGAAGAAGAAAAACTGATGAACATTCCGAAAAATTTTAAGAAAGCTTTCGAATGGACATCTGCTAATATTAAAGGAATCAATTCTTCAATTTGTAAGCATAGAATTAATCTGGAAGAAAACTACAAACCTAGGGTTGATCCACAAAGGAGATTAAATCCTGTTATGAAAGGAGTTGTTAAGAAAGAATTTTAAAGTGGTTAGATGCTAGAATTATGTACCCTATTTAAGATAGTGCATGGGTTAGTCCAATTCACTGTGTTCTTAAGAAAGGATGAGTAACTGTAACCGTGAATGAGCATAATGAGTTAATACCTACTAGACAAGTTATAGGGTGGTAAATATGCATTGATTATAGAAAATTAAATCTTGCCACAAGGAAAGATCATTTTCTACTACCCTATCTAGATCAAAAGCTGGATAGATTAGCTGGGCACAAATACTTTTGTTTTCTGGATAGATATACCGATTATCACCAAATTGAAATATCTCCTGAGGATCAAGAGAAAAAAAAATATTTACCAGTCCTTATGGTACTTTTGCTTTTTGAAGAATGTCCTTTGGTTTATGTAATTCCCCTACTACATTTCAAAGATGTATGATGACAATTTTTTGTGATTTAATTGAAAAAGGGATTGAACTTAATTTGACTCATGTTTAGAACATTTATCTAAAGTTCTTAATCACTGTGAAGAAACAAATTTAGTCCTTAATTCGGAAAAATGCCAATTTATTGTAGTAGGAGGAATTGTATTAGGTTATCAAATATTAGAAACTAGTATGTAAGTAGATTCTGCTAAAATTCAAGTGATCACAAATTTACCTTATCCAACAAATGTAAGGGAAATTAGGAGTTTTTTAAGACATGTTGGATTCTATAGGGGATACATTAAGGACTTCTCTAAGATTGCTAAGCCTTTATGCCATTTACTAGAGAAAGATGTAATTTACAATTTTAATGAGGAATGCATAAAAGCTTTTAAATTATTAAAAGAAAAATTAATCATTGCACTAATTATAGTTTCACCAAACTGGGAAAAACCTTTTGAATTAATGTGTGATGCAAGCGATTATGCTATTGGAGTTGTTTTAGGACAAATATATGATAAAATTTTCAAAGTTCTTTACTATGATAGTAAAACTCTTAATAAAACTCAAATTAATTATACAAAAACTGAAAAAGAGTTATTAGCAATAGTATATGCCTTTGATGTACAACAACTGAAAAAAGTTATTAGTAATAGTATATGCCTTTGATAAATTTAGATCATATTTGATTGGAACTCATTGTGTAGCGCATACAGATCATTCTGCTAATAAGTATTTAATGAAAAAGAAAGATACTAAACAGAGACTTATAAGATGGATTCTTCTTTTACAAGAATTTAATTTTGAAATAGTAGATTGGAAGGGGATTGAAAATCAAATTGCTGATCATTTGTCCAAGCTTGAATTAGAAAAACTACTTTTTTAAAAAAAGAAATTAATGAACATTTTCTAGATGAAAAATTGTTCATTGTAAATGAGTGGTGTGTTCCGTGGTATGCCGACATTGTGAGCTATATTGTTAGTGATCTTAAACCTTATGGAATGACACACTAATAATTGAGGAAATTTCTTTTTGAAGCTAAGAATTAATTTTGGGATGACCCATATTTATATAAACAAGGAAAGGATTTGATCATTCAAAGATGTGTACCATTAGAAGAAACTTATGACATTATCCAAAAATGTCATAATTCTTATTTTGGGGGACATTTTGGTGTTGATAAAAAACATACAAAATTCTACAATCTAGATTTTATTTGCCTACAATTTTTAGAGATGTTAATGCTTATATCAAAACTTGTGATAGATGTCAAAGAGTGAGCAATATTTTTAGAAGAAATGAGATGCCCCTCAATTAGATGCTAGAAGTTAAAATATTTGATGTTTGGGGATTAGAGTTCATAGGATCATTTATACCATCTTTCAAAAATTTATATTTTCTGTTAGCGGTGGACTATGTATCCAAATGGATAGAAGTTATTTATTTACCTTTATATGATGCTCAAAGTGTTGCAAAATTTTTGAAAATGAACATATTTTGTAGATTTAGGATGCCGAGAGTTATCATTACTGATGGGGGAAGTCATTTCAGAAATGCCATTATGGAGAAGTTATTAAAGAAATATCATATAAATCATATGATTGCTACTGCTTATTATCCTTAGACAAGTGGTTTCGCTGAATTATCCAATTGGGAAATTAAAATAATTATGGAAAAATCTGTGAATCCAACAAAAATGGATTAGTCAGTCAAATTTGACTATGCTTTGTGGGCTTATAGAATTGCATATAGAACTCTTATAGGAATGTCCCCATATCGGCTAATATTTGGGAAAGCTTGTCACTTACCAGTTGAACTTGAGCATAAAGCATATTGGGTTATTAAAGAGTTCAATTATCATTTAAAAGTTGCTGGTGAGAAAAGATTGTTACAATTAAATGAGCTTGAAGAGATAAGGAATATGTTGGTGAGAAAATATTGTTACAATTAAATGGCTTGAAGAGATAAGGAATGAATCATATGAGAGTGTTAAGATTTATAAATAAAAGATGAAAATGTGGCATGATAAAAAATTCTTACTAAAAATTTTCAGCCAGGGCAACAAGTTTTGCTATATAATGCAAGGTTAAGATTATTTCTAGGCAAACTTAAGTCTAGGTGGATGGGCCCATTTGTTGTGATAAAAGTTCATCCTTATGGAGCTGTGGAAATTAAAAATCCTAATTTTGAGAAAATTTTTAAAGTAAATGGACATAGACTGAATCCTTATTATATTGGGGATCATCATAAATATAATGATGGAATGAAGTTGGGTCAACAAGAATGAGCGTTGGTTACGTCGGTCTGACGACGTAAAACCAAGCGCTTTGTTGGAGATAACCCATAGTTATCGGTGTGTTTTTGCTTTGATTGTTGTTTTGAGTCTGATTAAGAAATTTGGGGTAGCATTTTTGAGTTAATTATGTTATAATAATAATTTTTAGACTTTATTTAGTGACCTAGACATGTTAGAATGAGAATTTGGATGTTAAGTTGATTAGTGAAAAAATGTGCACTGGCGCTTAAGTGCCAGATCTGGCGCTTAAGCGTGGCAGTTTAATCACATGTGCAAATATTAATTCTAGAAGGTGTAACTGCAATTTAGTTGGAATAAACATCTCTTGGTAATTTCTAGTTGTGCCTAGAAGTTATGAGGGGAATTAGGCCTATAAATAGAAGAGGGTTGTGAAGGAATTTCACCCCATATTATTTTTAACCCTAAAAGTCTAAGAAAGAGAGAGATTTAGAGAAAATGTCTTCATGGGAGGAGGATTTGAAGAAGAAAGAAGAAGACATGAGGAAGAAAATCATTATTCAAAGTGCATAGGAGATGTATAACAGCTTCTTGCCATTAGTATTGAAGGAATATCGGATAAGATCAACCAGATGGAGAATACTATATCTATATTACAGACTAAGGTGCTTAAATTGCATGCTCATCTAGAACATATTGGGTGGCAACTTAAGATGCAATTCAGTCATACCAGTTATATAGAGGAAGCAGATAAGGCGATGTTCCTTAAACAAAAGTGGATCGAAGATAATAATATTAGAGCTCGTCACCACCGCCTATTTTATCAACTCTATATTCTTCGAGAGACTACTGAGAGACAAGAATTCATTCCTTCTAATGAAGAGTGGCATTAAGTTAAGTGTTAGGAATTTTGTGTTTAGAGTCATGTTTTTTAGTGATTTAGTGTTTATGTCTTGTTTTTAGTGTTTGTGTCACTTATGTGTTTAATTGTAAATGTGTGTTAAGTGTTTTGTACTTAGGAAACTTTTCTCATCCAAGACTATTTGAAGAGAGAACTAAGTGTTAAATGTGTTTGTACTTATTTGTGAATTAATATAAGTTTGCTTTTGTAAAAAATTGTGTTATTTTTAGCCTCGAATTGAATTAATTATTATGGAGAATTTTGAGAGAGAAGGGAGTTATAGGAAGTAAAAATTGTCATTTAAGTGCTATGAGACAATATAGAGGTGGTTTACTTAGGCTAATAGTGCATTTTACTTAAAATAAAAAATATCAAAAATTGTGCACTGGCGCCTAAGCACCACATCTCACGCTTATGCGCGAGCCAACCTTAGAGGCAGGCGCCTAAGCGCCACTTACCCGGGCTTAAGCGTCGGCTCAAGAAAACTGGTTGGCGAATGGTTAAAATTGAATTTTAGGTCTAAAAATACATTTTTAACCCCTCCTATCGTCTTTCCCAAATCAAGTTCACGATTTGAGGGCTAGGGTAAGTAAAATTTGGAGATTTCTTAGTGGAATCGAGTGTGATTTGCTAGATCTAAGTTCCTTGAGGTAAATGCTTTACTTCTATGCAAAAATTTTGGATTTTTACCATATATTTTAAACAAATTTTAAAGATTTAAAAAATTTACTATTCATGGTGAAAAGTGAAAAAAAATTAATTGAAATTTCTTGGGAAGTCTATTTAGTGCTTTTAGAAGTTTAGTTTAGTGATTTAAACTTGATTTTTAAAGTTAATTTTGGAATTTATCTAATTTGTAGAATGACACCAAGAATGAAAAGCAGCAGAGGAAATAGCCCATTTGATTTGAGCAAATTTGTCAGTTCAAAAGCTCAGGATTGATATAGTCATGCTCTACAGTCACAAAAATTGATTCAGGAGCGATGTTTTAAGAGTTTAAGTGGAGAAGTGGAAGACCTGATAGTCTGCCGATAGTGGAAACAGTTCTGTTGTTTCTCTGATGCTAGAATGATTTTTGTTGTAAGGGAATTTTATGCAAATCTCCAGAGGCAGAGGATGATTGAGTTATGGTTCGAGGGAAGTTGGTACATTTTACTCCAGAGGTAATTAACTTGTTTTACCATTTACCACCAATGACTTTATGTTTTTATGGAAGTTATAGTCCTATTGAAGTGGAGTTAGACGAGTTTATTTCATATTTGACTATTGGGAGAGGACTTTGGAAGATTACTAATGAGAGGAGAGTAAATTTCCCAACTTCAAAGTTATGTGCACTTTGAAGGCCAGACAGTATTTCATTTATGCTCGTCTGCTTCCGACCAATAATCTCACTGAAGTGACCATAGAGAGAGCACCGTTGAATTATTGTATTCAGGAGAGAAAGCCCATCAACATAGAGGCTTTGATATATCACACTATCATCAGTTCTGCTACAGCTGCCACTACTGCAGGTATGGGATTTGCTTCTTTGATATTTTCTTTATACGAGCAGTCTGGAGTAAAGTATGATAGTTGGGATGAAGTTCCGTTACCTCTAAAGCCCATCACGAAGGTGAATGTGAAGACTTATTCTAAGCATTCGATTTTTGACTGGAGAGGAGGATTTTCCAGGATCTATGGATTAGAGACGTCTGCTGCATCTACCTTTGATGCATCTTCATCTAGACCATCTACATCACGTGCTTCTACATCTAGAGGTGATACCAAGAATCATGATGAGTTATTGTAGAAGAAGATGGATAATATCAATTTTACCAGTGATAAGGTACAAAATTTAGAGCGTTTTGCAGATCATACTAATAGTTATAATAGAAGGAAGAGTGATTATGAAGAGAAATTCCACGCAAATATGAAGAGCCTAATTAGAGGTGAACCAGGAGTGCAATTTCCTCCATATCCTCAATATCCTGATTATGAGCCTATAAAAAAATGGTACAACAATGATTCTGAGGATGAAGAGTAGAGCTGAGAGATTCATTTTATGACTGTAATATGATGTGAACTATGCGATCTGAGCTTGCTACATTTGCATCTGTGTGATTTTTTGGAATATGTTGTGTTTTGGACGTTTATGTTTTATTATTATGACGTTTGTGGTAGTTTATATTATATTTTTTTAATTTTAGGGTAGTAACTGTTTTTATGTTTATTACTATGATTTAGTTAGTTTAGAACTTAACTTAATTTCATATCTGTTATAAAGTAAAAAATCTTTCTATGTTAGATCTTAAACTTGAAATTCAGAAACTGCTACCCAATATTTTTTTTATCATGTTAGTGTGTTGTTTGCTTTTATACCCACTGTTTCGAAGTCTATTGAATCTCTACATGTTAAACTAAAATAAAAATATAGAAAATTTGATCAAAAAATAATTTTACTCATGTCTTTAGTTTTATACTTGTATAATTAGGGTTTAAGATTCCTGTTAGCATGCTATTTTTAAATTTTCATTCTTGCTTATATTTATCTAATGCTAAACTGTTTAATGTGTTAAAAATTTAAGTTTGGGGGCATGAAAAATGTTTTCAAAACTGAAATTTTATTTGTTCTTAAATGTACTACAAGTGAATTTGATTTTAAAAGAAAAATTGATTATGTATATGAAGTTTATATTAGGGAAGTAAAATTTGATTTTAGAAATAAGTAAAAAATTTAGTTAAAATTTTAAGAAATGAAGAAAAACTTTCAGTTAAAAATTTTTAGTATAGAAAATTATTAGTATAAGTAACTATCTTTAGTAAGAAAAATTGTATTTTTTAAAAATTTAGATAATTTAGAATTTTATTTTTAATACTTAAATTTCTTTTATTAGAATGATTTTCAAAACTATTATTACATTTATAAGTAAAAGTTTTATATCAAGGCTTTACTTTAGGAATGGAGAAGTGGAACTCAAAATCATTAAAGGCCTATCCAGATATAGTAATCCTTACCTGAAAAAGAAAAAGAAAAGAAAAGAAAAAGAAAAGAAAAAGAAAAGAAAAAAAAAAAGAATATAAGGGAGGAGAAGCTTGAGGATTAGTGCCAAATCAAAAATTGGTTCTACATTTGATCTTTTTAAAGTATAAGACTTGATAAAATCTTAAGCTTATAAATATAATATAGTAAGTAAAATTATTTTTAATAAAAATTTTTAAGTAGAGAAAATAAAAGAACTAAAATCTAAATTTAGAGAACTTACAATATTTCTGAATTAGATAGGAACTCATATTTTCATAGTTCTTAACATTAAAAATTTTCAAACTTTAAGTTAGTCTCATTTACTAATTATTTTTTCTAAGTTGGACTACTATATTTCTAAATCTAAATTTTAGTAACTCCTAAAGAAACTCATATACATATCATACATATTTGGTTTTTAAAGATTGAAGATTCACTTGAGGACAAGTAACATTTTAATTTTGGGGGATTTTGATACACCTAAAATATATAGTGTTTTTAGACACATTTTTATACCTATTTTTGAGATATTGTGCTTTAATGGAAGGTATTTCTGTGTTTTTTTTTGTAGAGACAAGTAAAAATGGAAAAATGCTTAAAAGAGTGAAAAAGGATCAAATTTTGAGCAAAAATGTGAAAAATTGTGCAAAAAAAGTTTTGGCGCCTAAGCGCCAGATCCAGAGTTTAAGCGCCGGTTAAATAGAGAAGGCAGCGCCTAAGCACCGAGACCGCATGCTTAAGCGCCAGTGGCAGTTACTAGATGAGTAAAATTGGTTTTCATAAATTTTGAAGAGGTTTTTGAGGCACCCATTGGCTTAATAGGTGGTTGTAACCACCATGGACAAAAGTTATCATGAAATTTTGAGGCTCCCATTGGCTTAATAGGTGGTTGTAACCACCATGGACAAAAATTATCATGAAAGGATGCATCTCTTGGCAAATACATCGAATCAAGACACATTTTGAAGAGATCCCAAGGCACATCTTGAAAAACTATAAAAGAAAGAAAAGATGACTTAGAAAAGAGTCCTTAAAATATTGGAAACTTTTGAAAATTCGTCTCTGGGGAGTTAGTTTGGAGAGATTTTCAGGAACAGCTTTTTATTTACGTTATCCTTTTTGTTATTTTTTTTTCAATGATTGTAAAAGAGAAGATATTCAAAGGAATTTCAAGAGTTTGGTTGAGGACTTGAGATAAGTTTTTGTCATTTTATTTTAGACTACTTTTAGTTTTAGTTGAGACTTGTTGTTGGTTTGACAATGATTTCTTCTTTTAAACTAAAGTGCGGTTTTGTTTTCTCCATGAATTCTGAGTAGTTTTCTTTATCTTTCTCCTTAAAATGATAAGTAATTAAATTTTGCGAAAGTTGTGGAAAGTATTGATCTTCAATGATGGAAGAAGTTGTGATGATTTAAATCTATGAATTCTGAGTAGTTTTCTTTATCTTTCTTCTTAAAATGATAAGTAATTAAGAGACTTGTAAAGAATATTGATCTTTAATGTTGGACAAAGTTGTGATGATTTAAATCCATGCACTCCAAAGTTGTTTTTCTTTATCTTTCTTCTTAAAATGATAAGTAATTAAGTTTTGGATGGAAGTTATGGAGAGTATTCGCTTTAATGATAGAATAAGTTGTGATGATTTAAATTCATGCACTTCATTTACTTCTTGATTTGGCCAATCCATATGTTAAAATTAGTTGTGAGAACATGTAAGAACCAGGCTGGTATTGTCTCAGTCAACAATTGAAAAGAATCACATGAGGTTGTATGAATGAGAATGTACTGGACTGGTATTGTCTCAGTCAATAATTGGAAAGAATCACATGAGGTTGTATGAATGAGAATGTGTATGGTATTGTCTCAGTCAACAATTGAAAAGAATCACATGAGGTTGTATGAATGAGAATGTAGTGTTGAGTGCAAATAAATATAAGAATCACATGAGGTTATATGAATGAGAATGTAGTTCATATGATTGAGTGCAAATAAATAGGAATCGCATGAGGTTGTATGAATGAGAATGTAATTCATATGATTTAGTGCAAATAAATAGGGAAATAATCATTATTGATGTAGACGTTTATTATTGAGTGCAAATAAATAGGGAAATATTCATTGATGGGTGTAGAGTTAGAGGACTTTAAAGTTAGTGCAAATAAATAGGAAAATATTCATTGAAGGGTGTAGAGTTAGAGGACTTTAAAGTGACAAGTTAAAGCCCCCAACTTAGTTTATTGTTAGGTTATGATACGAGATGTTAGCCCTTAGGTGGAGGGAATTGAGGGAACTCTAGAGTGAGTGACTGCAAATAAATAGGGAAATATTCATTGAAGGGTGTAGAGTTAGAGGACTTTAAAGTGACAGGGAAAGCCCCCAACTTGGCATATTGTTTTAGGTTCTGATACAAGAATGTTACTAACCAGGTGGAGGGAATCGAGGGAAATCTTGAGTGGGAGCTAGTATCTTCCCTGCCTAGCTGGTCTTCAGAACTATTCAAACTTTAAATTAGTCAATGTTCCTTTTAGCATCAAGGTAAAGAATATTATTGCTCCTATTTGACACAACAAGATTTGCATACTTCCACAATAGAATTCCTATACTTAGTACTGATTCATGATAAGAAGAAAGATATTTTCATATTAAATATTTTTCTTCTACAAAAACTTTAGTTATCTTTTTAAGTTGTTATTGTTTTGTTAAATAATCAAAAATACCAAAAATATTTAAATTTTAAATTTGTGCAAAAATCATTTTTTGTTTAAGTAATTTTATTTTTAAAAATAGAAAAACTTTCTAAAAAGTGCATATTGTGTAATCTTCCCTCTGGGTTTGATATTCAGGTCTTATTCAAAAAGTTCTATATTACTTGATAACAATACGTATGTTTGCGTAGTATCCCAATATAAATATATATAAATTAAAAAGTTAATTTCTTATTTTTCTTCAGGATCAAGTTTTTGATTTTGTTGCAAAATAAGAAAATATAAGTGAAGATTAGAATCAGAACTATTGTTATACTATGCATAAGTATTACGTAAGAGATCAATAAGCCGTAACAATCCTATAATTTATATGATATTTCTTTAATAGCTTCTCCGTTATGAAATTTAAAAAATGACTTCCCCCATCAGTAATGATAACTCTCAGCATTCCAAATCTACAAAATATGTTCGTTTTCAAAAATTTTGCAACACTTTAAGCATCACATCAAGGTAAAGCAACAACTTCTATCCATTTGGAGACATAGTCCACTACTAACAGAATATATAAATTTTCAAAAGATGGTATAAATTGTCTCATGAAATCTAATCCCCAAACATCAAATATTTCAACTTATATCATATAATTGAGGGGCATCTTATTTCTTCTAGAAATATTGTCTACTCGTTGACATCTATCACAAGTTTTGATATGAGCATTAACATCTCTAAAAATTGTAGGCCAATAGAATCCAAATTTAAAATTTTGTATGTTGTTTTATCAACACCAAAATGTCCCCCAAAATCAGAATTATGACATTTTTGGATAATTTCCTATTTTATCAACACCAAAATGTTTCCCAAAATCAGAATTATGATATTTTGGATTATTTCATAGAATCAACACTAAAATGTCCCCCAAAATTAGAATTATGACATTTTTTGATGATTTCATAAGTTTCTTCTAAAGGTCCACATCTTTGGATAATCAGATTCTTTCCTTGTTTATGGGTCATCCCAAAAATAAGTCTTAGCTTCAGAAATAAATTTAATCTTTTGTCGGTATGTCATTCCATAGGGAATAATATCAGTAAAAATAAAGTTCACAATGTCGGCATACCACGGAACGCGCCACTCAATAATAGTGAACAATTTTTCATCTGGAAAATGTTCATTAATTTCTTTTTCAAAATAGAGTGCTTTTCTAACTCAAGCCTGGATAAATGATCAGGAATTTGATTTTCAATCTCTTTCGATCCACTATTTCAAAATCAAATTCTTACAAAAGATAAATCCATCTTATAAGTATAGGTTTAGCATCCTTCTTTTTCATTAAGTAATTAATAGCAGAATGATCTGTATGCACTACACAATGCGTTCTAATTAAATATGATCTAAATTTATATAAAGCATATACTATTGCTAATAACTCTTTTTTTAGTTTTTGTATAATTGATTTGAGTTTCATTAAGAGTATTACTAGCATAGTAAATTACTTTAAAAATTTTATCATGTCTTTGTACTAAAACAAGTCCTATAGCATAATCACTAGCATCACACATCAATTCAAAAAGTTTTCCCCAGCTTGGTGAAACTATAATTGGAGCAGTGATTAATTTTTCTTTTAATAAATTAAAAGCTTTTAAGCATTCTTCATCAAATTTGAAAATTGCATCTTTCTCCAGTAAATGACATAAATGCTTAGTAATCTTTGAAAAGTCTTTAATATATCGCCTGTAGAATCCAGCATGTCCTAATAAACTTCTAAATTCCCTTACATTTGTTGGATAAGGTAAATTAGCTATCACATGAATTTTAGAATGATCTACTTCCATACCATTTTTTGATATTTGATGACCTAATACAATTCCTCCTGCTACCATAATCTGTCATTTTTCCCAAATTAAGGACTAAATTTATTTCTTCACAATGCTTAAAAACTTTAGATAAATGTTCTAAACATGAGTTAAATGAAGTTCTAAATAATGAAAAATCATCCATGAATACTTCAATCCCTTTTTCAATTAAATCATAAAAAATTGCAATCATACATCTTTGAAATGTAGCAGGGGCATTACATAAACTAAAGGGCCTCCTTCTAAAAGTAAAAGTACCATAAGGACTAGTAAAAGTTGTTTACTCTTGATCCTCAGGAGATATTTGTATTTGGTGATAACCAGTGCATCCATCCAGAAAACAAAAGTATTTATGCCAGCTAGTCTATCCAGCATTTGATCTAGAAAGGGCAAAAAATGATATTTCCTAGTGGCAAGATTTAATTTTCTATAATCAATACATATTTATCACCATAGTGGCAAGATTTAATTTTCTTTAATCAATGCATATTTGCCACCCTGTAACTTATGTGATAGGTATTAATTCATTATATTCATTCACAGTTACAGTTACTCATCCTTTCTTAGGAATGCAATGAATTAGACTAACACGTGCACTATCTGAAATAGGGTAGATAATTCCAGCATCTAACTACTTTAAAATTTCTTTCTTAACAGATTCTTTCATAGTAGGATTCAGTATCCTTTGAGGATGACCGTTGGTTTGCAGCTCTCTTCCAAATGAATTCTATGCATACAAATTGAAGGATTCATTCCTTTAATATCAGTAATTGTCCATCCAAAGGCTTTCTTAAAATTTTTTGAAATTTTCATCAACCTTTCTTCTTCTTCCATCATTAATTTTGAGGAGATTATAACTGGTAAAGTAGAGGAATCTCCTAAAAAGGCAAATTTTAATTGTTCAAGAAGTAACTTCAACTTAAGTTATGGAGGTTTTTCAATTTACGGATAAAACGATTTATCTTTGTCTACCGTGTCTAAAATTTCATAACTTTCTTGAACATAGTTTGAATTTTCCTTAAGAAGTTCTTCATATCGATCAAATTCCTCTTCTTGCTCGTGTTCCAAATTTTTTTTTTTCATATTTTTCTTCATAAGTTGTTTTAAAATAGCATTCACTTATATATTTTATAACATCCATCCTATAACATTCATCATCTTTACCTTTTGTAGGATATTTCATTGATCTTGAAATATTGAAAGTAACATTTTGATCATTGATGTGCATTATTAATTCCCCTTTCTGCATATCTATCATTGCTCCTTCTGTGGCTAGGAAAGATCTGCCCAACATGATCGGTATCTCTTTATCTTCCTCCATATTTAGTACAATGAAATCAATAGGAAAGATAAATTGATCCACTTTCACTAGGACATCTTCTATAACTACTTTAGGGTACGTTATCGAATGATCTGCTAACTGCAGAGTTACAGTAGTTGGGGTTATTTCTCCTAATCATATTCCTTTGAATATTGATAGTGGCATAAGGTTAATGCTTGCCCCTAAATTACATAAAGCTTTCCCATAACATTTTTCTCCTATTGCACATGGAATTGTAAAGCTACTAGGATCTTTAAGCTTTTCAGGAAGCTTTTTCTGAATTATAACACTCTACTTATCACTAAGTGCAACGATCTCATTATCTTCAAACTTTGTTTTCCTATTGAGAATATCCTTCAAAAACTTTACATAGCTTGGCATTTGTTCTAAGGCTTCAACAAATGGAATATTGATTGTAAGCTTCTTAAATATTTCCAAAAATTTTGAAAATTGCTTATCCAACTTCTTGTTGACAAATTCTCTGAGGAAATGGAGGTGGTGGTTTTTCTAAATCAATTTTTAGTGGAGAAATAGGTCCGAAGTCTCTAAGTAAATGGAGGTGGTGGTTTTTCCAAATCAATTTTTAGTGCAGAAATAGGTCTTTCAAAATCTTTTGGAGCGTCCTCTTTTGATTCTTCATTTTCTTCACCCTCTACTTCAATGTCTTTTTAAACCCTACCTTCCAACTCTCTTCCGCTTCTAAGTTGTACGGCTTTTACTTGGTCTTTATTCTAGTCTTTTAGATTTAATTCAGTATTACTTGGAAGTGTTTCTTGGGATGTATTACTTAATGAATATGATATTTGCTCAAGTTGATTCTCAATATTTCTAATTGTAGCTCCTGGACTTTGTAATTGATTTCTCATTTTTAACACCACTTCTTCTATAGACAACTTCTTCTCCTTAAATTGTTTATTACTGTTGAAACCTGGAGGATAAATAGATCTATAATTATTATTCCTTTGATTGTTCCGGTTTCCCAATGGATTTACTTGGTTGTTCCCCCATTGCTAATTATTACCACGCGAAATGTTATTCTAGTGAAATTTGGGATGATTTTTTATAACCTGGGTTATACTAATTTGAATGTGAGTTATTCCTCTTATTATTTATGGCATTCAAAGTTTCTGATGATGCTTGAGAATCTACCATGTAGCCTAATGAATTCTCTTCAATCATTGAATTTGATTGAGTAAAATTCATTCCAAATTGGTCTAACTTCCTTGAAATTGCAGCAACTTGATTTGCTAACATAGTAAATGCATCAGATTCATGAATATTGGCTACTTTCTTAGGATTCACCCTCTCAGAAGGCCATTGATAATTATCAGTAGCCATTTCTTCAATTATAGCATAGGCGTCATGAAATGGTTTTGATCAATGAACCACCAGAGCGGCATCGATAATTGATCTAAGAGATCCAACTAATCCATTATAAAAAGTTTGAATTATTATCGTATAGCATGGTGTGGACACTTTCTTAAGAGTTCTTTTAATCTTTCCCATGCTTCATAAATAGGTATTGTATGGTGTGGACACTTTCTTAAGAGTTCTTTAATTCTTTCTCATGCTTCAGAAATAGATTCCCCTTCAAACTGATTAAAAGATGTAATATCATTTCTAAGCTTCACAATTTTTTATGGTGGAAAATATTTAGCAAGGAATTTTTTTGCTAAATCACCCCAAGTTCTAATAGATCTAGGTGCTAACGAGTTCAACCACATCTTAGCTTTATCCATCAGTGAGAAAAGAAATAACCTAAGTCTTATGACATCATCTGATGGACCATTGTATATAAATGTTACACACAATTCTAGAAAATTAGCAAGATGTAAATTTGGATCTTCAGTTCATCATCCCCCAAACTGATTATTTGATATCATTTTGATAATAGCAGGTTTAAGCTCAAATGAATTAGCCAGTACAGTATGTTTTTGAACATTATAATGAAGTTCATCTACAATAGGGTTGGCATAATCTCTTAAAGGTCTAAACTCTTGATGAATTTTAGCATTTTGATCATTTTGGTTTGCCATTTCTGTAATTTTTTTGGCTTTTTCAAGATTTTTAATTTTTTTGGTTTTTCTAATTTTTCTAACAGTTCTCTCTAATTCAGAATTGTAGGGCACTAGTCTTTCAGAACCTGAACTATGCATACACTAACATAAAATAAAATAAAGCTAAACGCACAAAAAATAAAATACAATAACTTAAAGTTTAAATAAGACTTTCTAAAAATAGAAATTTTCTTTTAAATTAATAGATTCATTACAATTTTCATTTCACTTCCCCGACAACATTGCCAAAAACTTGATCTCAAAAGTGCTTATATGCAACAATATAATAATAATTCTGATTATATTTTTCACTTATATTTTCTTATTTTACAACAAAAACAAAAACTTGATCTTGAAGAAAAATAAGAATTTAACTTTTAATTTATATATTTGGGATACTACGCAAGTATACGTATCGTTACCAAGTAATATAAGACTTTTTGATTAAGACCTGAATATTGAACCCATAGGGAAGATTTGCAATATGCACTTTTTGGAAAACTTTCTAATTTTAAAATGACAATTATTTAAACTAAAGACGTTTTTGCAGTAAAGAAAGTTTAAATATTTTTTGTAATTTTAATATTTTGCTAAATAAATGTACAAACTTAAAAAGATAACTTGAGTTTTTGTAGAAGAACAACACTAAATATGAAAATATCTTGATAACTTGAGTTTTTGTAGAAGAAAAGCATTAAATATGAAAATATCTTTCTACATATCATGGATCAGTAATAAGTATAGGAATTATGTTGTGAAAGTATGCATATTGTGTTGTGCCAAATAGGAGCAATAATATTCTTTACCCTTACTAGAGATGTTATAAAGAAGGTTGTGCCAAATAGGAGCAATAATATTATTTACCCTTACTAGAGATGCTATAAAGAACATTGATAATTTAAATTTGAATAGTTCTGATGACCAGCTAGGCAGGGAAGATACTAGCTCTCACTCTAAAGTTTCCTTGATTCCCTCCACTTGGGGGCTAACATCTTGTATCAAAACCTAAAATAATAAACCAAGATGGGCGCTTTAACCTGTCACTTTAAAGTCATCTAACACTACACCCTTAAATGAATTTTTCCTTATTAATTTTCACTCGATCATATGAACTACATTCTTATTCATACAACCTCATCTGATTCTTTCTAATTGTTGACTAAGATAATACCAGCCCAGTTCTTACATGTTCTCATAACAAATTTTAACATTTGGATTGGTCAAATCAAGAAGTAAATGAAGTACACAAATTTGAGTCATCATAACTTTTTCCAACATTAAAAATCAATACTCTCCACAACTTCCATCCAACACTTAATTATCTATCATTTTAAGAAGAAAGATAAAGAAAAATACTCTGAATCCATGGAGAAAACTAAACAACACTTTAGTTTAAAAGTAGAAATCATTGTTAAAACAAAAACAAGTCTCAATTAAAACCAAAAGTAGTCTCAGATAAAAGAGAAAAACTCATCTCAAGTCCTCCACCAAACTCTTGAAGTTCCTTTGAATCTCTTCTCTTTTACAACACTCTCAATATAAAACTAAAATAAAAAGGATAATATGTAGTGTTCGAAAATCTCTCCAACTAACTCCCCAATTTTAAAATTTTCAAAACTTTCCCAGAATTTCCAGGACCACTTTCAAAGTCCCAATCTTCTTTCTTTTATAATTCTCCAAAAGGTGCCTTCATATCTCTTCAAAATGTGTCTTGATTCGATGTATTTTCCCAAGAAATGCATCCTTTCACAATAATTTTCATCCATGGTGGTTGTAAACACTTATTAAGCCAATAGTTGCCTCAAAAACCTCTTCAAAATTCACAAAAACCAAATTTACTCATCCAATACTGCTAGTGGCGCTTAAGCGCGGGGCCTCTAGCGCTTAGGCGCGACCTTCTCTGTTTAATCGGCGCTTAAGCACCGGATCTAGTACCTTGGCACTAAAACACTTTTGCATATTTTCACCTATTTGCTCCTTTAAGCATTTTTCACCTTTTTACTTGTAACTGAAAAAAAAAAACACAAAAATACATTCCACTAAAGCGCAATATCTCAAAAATAAGTATAAAAATGTGTCTAAAAGCACTATCTATTTTAGGCGTATCAAAATACTGAAAATTTTTCTAAAGACTTAAAGATTTATTTGTTCTCAATTGTGCTTAAAATAAATTTGATTTTGATTTAAAGAAAAATGATCATGTATATAAAGTTATATTAGGGAAGTAAACTTTTGAACATAGAAAGGAGTAAGAGAATTCAGTTAAAATTTATAGTAATGAAGAAAAACTTAAAGTTAATTTTTTTGTGGAAAATGCTAAGTATAGTGTAACTATCTTTAATAAGAAAAATTGTATTTTTGAAAAATTTAGATGATTTAGATTTTTATTTTCAAAACTTAAATTTCTTTTCTTGAGAGTAATTTTCAAAAACTATTATTATTTTTTTTAAGTGAATGAAAAATATCAACTCTTTGCTTTAGGAAAGACAGAGTGGATTCAAAATTGTTAAAGGCCTATCCAGATATAGTAATCCTTGCAAGAAAAAAAAAAGAAAAAAGAAAAAAAAATGAAATGAAAAAGAAAATGAAAAAGAAAATAAAAAGAAAAGAATAATTGAAAAGTAAGGAGAAGCTTGAGGATTAGTACCTAATCAAAAATTGGTTCCACGTCTGATCTTTATAAAGTATAAGACTTGAGAAAAACTTAAGTTAGAGGATATAATATAGTAAGTAAAATTATGCTTAATAAAAACTTTTAAGTGGAGAAGATAAAATGTCTAAACTCTATATTTGGAGAATCTACAATATTTTTGAATTAGATAGAAACTCATATTTTCATAATTCTTAACATTAAAAATTTTTAAACTCTATGGTGGCCTCATTTACAAAATATTTTTTTTAAGTTGAACTACTATATTTGTACATCAAAATTTTAGTGACTCCTAAAGAAACTCATTTACATCATCTACTTATTTAGTTTCTAAAATATTGAAGGGTCACTTGAGGACAAGTAATATTTTAAGTTTGAGGGATTTTGATACACTTAAAATATTTAGTGTTTTTATACAAATTTTTATATCCATTTTTGAGATATTGTGCTTTGATGAAAGATATTTGTGTATTTTTCTTTCAGGTACAATCAAATGGATGAATGTTAGTGTCAGTTTTGAGTGTTAGTTTGTATTGTGAGTGAAGGAAGAGAATTCAAAGGAACTTTAAGATATTTGGTGGAGAGGAATTGAGATAAGTGCTTTTCTTTATGACTACACTTGGTTTTAATTTAGATTTGTTGTTTGTGTGCATGATTTCTACTTTTAAGCTCATGTGTGGTTATGTTTTCTCCATGGATTCTGAGTAGTTTTCTTTATTTTTTTCCTTAAATTGATAAGTGATTAAGTATTTAAGGGAAGTTTTGTGAACTATTAGACTTCAATGTTGGAAGAAGTTGTGATGATTTGAAACCTTGCACTTCATTTACTTCATGATTTGACCAATTAAGATGTTAATATCTGTTGTGAGAACATGTAAGAACCGAAATGATATTGTCTCAATCAACAAATGGTTAGAATCACATATTCATTTCATGGATGAGAATTTAGTTCATGGGGTTGAGTACAAATAAATAGAAAAATAAACTTTTCAGTTGTGTAGAATTAGCAGATTTTAGAGTGAAAGGATAAAGCCCTCAATTTGTTTTATAGTTTTAAGTTTTGATACGAGATGTTAGCCCCCAGGTGGAAAGAGAAGAGAGAACTTTAGAGTGAGAGCTAGTATCTTCCCTACCTAACCGGTCTTCAAGACTATTCAAAGTATTGATTAGCCATTATTTTTTGTATCATCTCTAGTAAGGGTAAAAAATCTTATTGCTCTTATTTGGCACAACATTTAGCATGCTTCCACAATAGAATTTCTATACTTATTACTGGTTCATTATAAGAAAAAAGATATTTTATTTAAATTGTAGTCATCTTACAAATTTTAATTAAGTTAATTAGTTGCTTACTTTATTTTCATAAATAAAAAATTACAAAAAAATCGAATTTTCATTTTTATTATGACATCTTAAGTTTAAGTAAGAATACTTTCCTAAGTAGATTTTTGTCATCTAAACTTTCTAGTTTTCTAAAGTGCATATTATTATTTTACCTGTGGGTTCGATATTCTAGGCTTAATAAAAAAGTCTTATATTACTTGATAACGATTGGTATACTTGCGTAGTATCCCATATTTAAATATTATAATTGTATTCTTATTTGTTTCATAATGGAAAACTTACCTAGCTTTTGTTGTGGATCAAGTTTTTGACATTGTTGTAAATTAAGAATAACTACAAAAGAATCTAAGCATATAATAGCATACATTGCATTTTACTTCTATATAGAAAGTTGAGACCAGTTACCATAGTTATATTCCATTGTTCCTTTTCATTTTTTAAAGGCTTGACATCTTGATTGACTATCATAACTAGATTTGTCATTTTGTTTCATTATTTCACAATTTAGTTATGGTAAAATTATAGTAATTATTTGTTTGTTGGGTCTATTCAGGGAATCAATTGGATCATCATTATTATTCAAAATTTCACCCAAACATGTAAGTTAGGATAATATTTACATTTATCCTATTTCATTTTTTGCACCGCATCAAATACTTTTCTTCAAAAACTTATTATCAGGACAAATTTTGTCGATTACTCAGGACTTCAGTTTTGCATGTGCCAATCTCAATTTTTTTTTGAATAAATTATTTTTATGTATTTTACATGTATCATTCAATGACTTGATTTATACGGATAATTAAAGACAAATTACTTACTACATTGTTAGACCTATCTAATATGATTCTTGGTTCGTTCAGGCTCATAATATTGCATGCCATATAAATTATTTCTCATGAGTGCTGCAATATTAAATGACGAGCATGCAATGAATGACAATGTGTTAGATTCACTTATTCCACAATTAATGTTACTATACTACATATTGCAAACGAGCATTGAAATCTCTTATTTTGCAATATTTTATTTTTAATCATATCACACTTTCTTTTGGTTTTGTCCGCATCATGACAAAATAACAATTGAAAATATTGCATTTTGAAAAAGAACATTTGCAATCATAAAATATGGACTAAATATTATTTTATGAAGGTGAAATTCATAAGTGCTCCTACATTATTAGTTCAAGGTCATTAATTAAGGTGACAACCTTTATATTACTATATTCATAAAGTGTTATATATTATTATTAGTACAGCTAAGATCTGCTTTATTGTATAATATAAAGATTAAACTGCGGTTTTCATTATGGCCAGCATATCCCAGTCACTAATATCATCATTTTCACAGAAAACTTTTCAATATCGGCAGAAAAATTATTCTAGAGCATCTATTTAAATATTTAATTTGATTGCAGCTATATTAAGTTTTTGGGGCACCTATTTACATAACACTCGACGATACAATTTAGAGAACTAGCCCACTTTTTCGTTCTTTTTTTTTTTTAACTCACTCACATATCATAATTCAAATTAAAATCAGAGATCAGTTTTTACCTGATATTAAATTTTAAAATAACAAAAAATTGACTATTCTGCATATAATAATATTATGGTTAAAATTTGTGCCACTTGAATCTGGACAAAGGGATCAATTTTAAAATTTTCTATAGAAAATATGAAAAATCGATTCATTAGAATCTTTGGTAAGGAAAAATTAAGTAAAATAAAAGTATTTTTTTTCTTATGAAACTGAGCTGAAACAACAAAATATAATTTTCAATTAAATCTCAGAGAAACTGATTTAATATTTAATTGTGTAAGAAAATTTTATTAAAATTTTGTCGTCATTAATTTTTTTTCTTAATTTTAGCATTGAAAAAATGCATTGTTGATATTCTCTGCCATAATTTATAAGATGATGATTTACATACATATCTCTTTATCATATGTTTATATATATTTGACACCTAAACTTTAATTGTTACATATATGTGATCTTATCTATGGATGAAAATATATGTTTCACTTTTTAACTGTTAAAATAGATGTATGTTTGATGTGATATAAAATATTTGAGTGATATTAGTGTAAATGATAGTATTTAATGTTAAATATGGAAATGCATAGCATTGGGTGTTATGTATGTCTACTTAAGAAATGTGACTATACGAATCTCGTGGAGATCTAATGGATCACATGAAGACAGTAGCAATAGCCCGAGCAATTCAATAACACTCCAGTCGGTCGACTAGGTCGGCCAAGTGTTAGTCCGACTGAACCAAAGAATGCTGCACAATGATATCGAAAGCAACACAAAGGGTATTCCAAAAACATTGGTCGCCTAACAAGGGCTTCACCTATATATAATCTTTGACCAAAGGTAGGCTGCTTGTCAGATTACAGTAGCGTGCCCTCTGCCTGATAGAATTATCCTACCAGAGGATAATGGGTTTTCACAATGGATTCCTTAAAAAAAAGTGCTTGAAGATGGTTTAGTCGTTTGAATGTTATTTTGGCCAACGAAACGAATATTGAATGACCAAGCCAAACAGTTACAAATATGATATGGTGTCTAGGATAATTACATGCATGGATTGACACCATCAAGTGTTGCAAGGTCAAAGTATGCTCATTTCATTTACAAAAAATATAAAGGTATAATGAATAATAAATAATTGTATTGTTACAATTAAATAATGGATAATCAGGTAATTTATTAGACCGATTCCTATGACTTATAAATATGAGGCTCATTTCTATTGAAAAGACAACAAAATATATTCCCAAAAAAATTGATTCTATTTTTGCTTGTCTTTCTCTACTCCTTTTTTTTCCTATTCCTCTCATCCAACCAACGCTCTATTATATGTGTGTGACCCGAGGGACATTTTTAATGTGTGACCCGAGGGACATTTTTAAATTTAACATCTTAAAAAACGTAGTGAGTGTGAAGTCATACCTTCAACAAGAAGTGGAGCGTGTAATGAAGAGGGAACACACAGAGGAGAAGCTTCTACATGGAGTCCTTTAGGGATTTTGTGCAACAGCCAATTTAAGAGCAGCAAGATCAGATGCAGCTCAGATTGTAAAGTTAACTCCATTGATACTTGAGGTGTGAGCACAACCTCTCCCACATTCTATTCCTCCAGCATCTGAACTTCAAGGTCAATAAGCAGCTCAAGGAGCCAAGAAAATAAAAGAATCCCAAAACCAAGATATTGTTGGATCTATGTTGAGAAGAAGACCACAAACAACACAATATAACCACAAAAGGGACAGATCAAAGTTTATCACCTACTAAAGAATGTGTTCTACCAGCAAATCATTGAAGCTAAACCTCCAAAAAAGTTCAAGGTTCCCTCCTTGGAAGCATACAAAGGCCAGCGAGAGTCGACCGACCATATTGCTTCCTTTGAGTTGATGCTCACGATTTCTAATGCATTAACATGTTGACTTTTCTATACCACGCTGATAGATGCAGCTCTTAGATGGTTCAATAGAATCCTAAGCATTATAATTCCTTCGAAGGGTTCAAGAAGCTATTTATGGTGCAATTTGCTAGTACCGACTAACTCCTTAAGGATTCAGAATCCTTATTGCTCATTAAACAGTGACTTAATGAGAGCCTACCATCTATGTTACTCGATTTTAGAGGAGATCCTCAAGAACTAGAACCTAGAGCCAATGAACACTAAAGTTGTACTAGCACAAGGGCTGAAGAATGTTCCTTTTAGATATTGCTTAGGTTTATGGAAACCTAAGAATTTTGTTTAACTCTTAGAGTTAGCCATTAAATAAATCGTGGCAGAGGAGCACATGAACCCATCTATTTCAAAAGGATAGAAGTTTGACAGTTGATCAGACAAAAAAGTTTCATGTGATGATGGGTGGAGAGAGAATGATGGCCCTCGTCATAAGCTTGTAAGGAGCTAGTCAACTTGTAGAAACAGAGATTCCTACAAAAATTTGGGTAAGTGAAGTTGATTGAACAGTTGTTCAATCAATGATCTGGGGGCATTGAGACCCACTATGCTAAGGGTTATAGTGACATAACTGGTGGAGCCTAGCCAAGATGAGGTATTGCTGCAAGGATACACTGATGAGAATAGAAGCCCATCTCCAAAATACCAACAAGTATTGTAAGTACCATAAGGAATAGAAACATGATATGAAGGACTATAAAAGCCTCTAATGATTGGCTGAAGAATTGATTTGAGTTGGGAAGCTCAAAGAGATAATGGACCTAGAAGCGTGTGCTTGAAGACAGAAAAAAGGAACCTGTAGAAGATGATTCAAACAGATTTCTCTGAGCCAACACTATCCACATAGTAGAGATAATACTAGTAATAATAAGAGGTGATTTGATCTGATGAACTACCAAAAAATGGAGCCAGTTGGGTGTATATTTTGTTGTGGCTTCCATTTGAAAAAGGAAGACTCACCTTTGATCATTTTTGCCAATGCTAATCTTCCTCTTACTGCAAATCCCTATAATGACGCCATCGTCATCTGTGCACTGATTAATAACTACCATGTAGGTAGTATTTTGGTTGACATGGGTAGCTTGTAGAGCATTCTATTCAGTGAGAATTTCAACAAAATGAACTTGACGACCAAATTTCTAATTGCACCAATTGTTCCACTATATGACTACTATGAAAAAATAAAGGAGGCACTTTGCATAATTATGTTATCTACCACTGGAGGAGATGATGGCAACAATTTCACTAATATTAAGATTAATTAGTGTTTGATGGACCGCTAACGTATAGTGCTATCTTTTTTTGTTCGCTCATCAATAATTTTTGGGTTATAGTGTTAACATACCACTTAGAAGTGAAACTTGCTTGCGATGGGGAGATTGTCTCTATATGTTGTCAATTGCCAATTGGAATTTTTTTCGTTGCTTTTAATTTATATATATATGGAATTTTAATTTTGATAAAATGAGACTAAATGGATCTCACTTATTTTATAGTTGAAGTAATCGAGCATAACATCACAATTAATATGTCATCCCGAGAGATAGGCATAATACTTGACTGTGGGCTCGATTATATAAACTAAATATTTCATGACATTTGTTTGGTCGAAAAAACTTAAATATGGCCGAAAGATCCCCTTTCTAATACAAAAAATACTAGATATGATTTAAATTATATGGGTTACCAATTCTCTATAAGGTTACACCTTAAGTAACTAAAGTCACTTTAGAAGAGTCACAATTAAAATCAGGGGTTTCATCTTCGAGAAGTTCAAAGTTTAGCTTTTAAGGTTGGACACCGGAAATTCCAGTGGGAAAGCCTCAAATGAGAACTATTACTTTTGAAATCCAATGGAGCGGAAAGTATGGATGTCTTAAATTCTAAGGAGTTAGCCTTGATGACTTCCGAAACTTTCCTACCAATCAACTTTATAATTTGGAAGATGATGTTTCGTTGATGTTTCAATCTTGCAATTTATTTAATATTATGGTCTTAAATTTGCACAACATATGGCTGTGCAACTATTCTAGCAAGATAGAATTTATGTCGTTTCGAACGAACAACCTAAAAATTCTAAAAGAGTTAGGGCTTATTGATACACAAAAATAATATAACATTTTAAGTACATATTTTATGTTTTCTTACGATATTTCACTTTAAAGAAGAGTATTTTCATGTTTTTGTTGTAGGTATATCATTTTTAGGTATTTGGAGCAAAAATGACAACAAGGACGTGCATGACGCATTGTTTGACAGAGAACCGGCACATGATGCACTAGATCAGTGAATGATGCGCCAGAGATGACTTTTTGCAAACTAAGGTGGTTCGAGGCGAAATTTGTGTGAATTTTCAAAGGGACACTGTTCTGCACACCTATTGGAATAATTCAACGCATCTAGACACTTTGGAAAGTTCTTTTATGAAGGGATATGTCTCTTGGATCAAATGACATATCTTTTGAATTCAAAAGAGTTGAGTTTTGGAGGGAATTTAATATTTTTTTTTTCAAAGGCCCAAAATAAAAGAGGACTTCATAGGGTAGAAGAGAAATAAGAAAGGGAGAGAGAGAAAGTTGGCGTGAGAGGCAAGAGAGAGAAGAGGATATTTTCTTCTAGGGTTATAAGAGGAGAAGGAAGGTGAGAAATTCCTTCTTCATTACACTTCTAACAGAGAATTGGGAGTGATTGTAAAGAGAGAAAGGGTTAGAGAGGACTTTTAGGGATTTGCTTGAGAAGCATTGTGAGATAAGGTTGTATTTTTATTTCTTTTGTTTTGTAAATTTGTTTCTATAAATGAAATTCATGTTTTGTCGTATCATTCTCATGAATTCTGAGCAGTCTTCTTTATCTTTCTCCCTATTTTGAGATATGGTTTTGTGAAGAATTGTTTTTGCTTTCTTTGGTTTTAAATGTCAATAATTTGTGATGATTTGAACTTCGATCTTCATTTACTTTTCAATATGGCCAATTAAAATGTTAAAACTTGTTTAGAGATATATGTTCTAAAAAGGTATATGATTTCTATAACATAGCGAGAATCACATTTGATTTCATGAGAGAGTATGTAATCCATGGGATTGGATGGAATTAAATAAGGAAATATACTTTGTTGGATGTAGAATGAGAGATTTTAAGGGGATAGATTAAAGTCCCCAATTTGGTCCAGTTGATTGGAAACTAATGCGAGATTGTTAGCCCTCAGATGAGGGAGTAATGAGAGCTCTAGAGTGGAAGTCGATGATACACCAAAATAATATACTATTTTAAGTACCTATTTTATGCTTATTTTTGGTGATATTGCGCTTTAAAGAAGGGTATTTTTATTTTTTTGTCGCAGGTACATCATTTTGTGGCATTTGGAGCAAAATTGGCAAAATGGACAAAATTTGGAGAAAAAAGGTCCAATTTTGGATTCTGGCGGATGATGCCCCAAAATCTAGAGAACTAGCGCATGATGCGTCAGGGATGACTTTTTCAAATTAAGACGGTTTGAGACAATTTTTTGCTCAAATTTTAAAAGAACACTTGTTCTACACACCTCTTGGAGTAATTAAATATATCTAGACACGTTGGAAGTTTCTTTTATGAGTGGATATGACTCTTAGATTCAATGACACGTCATTTGAATTCAAAAGTGTTGACTTTTGGAAGGAACTTTTGGAGGGAATTTTTTCAAAAGGAGGTAGTCCAAATTAAAGGAGAAGACTTCATAGAGAAGAAAGGGGGGCTTCTGTGTGTGATGTGAGGGAGAGAGAGAAAGTGGTGTGAGAGTTGGAGAGAGATAGAAGAGGAGATTTTCTTCTAGGGTTGTAAGAGGAGAGGGAAGATGAGAGATTTCTTCTTCATTACATTTCTAAGAGAGAATTGAGAGTGATTGCAAAGAGAGAAAGGCTTAGCGAGAAATTCTAGGGATTTGTTTGGTAAGGATAATGAGATAAGTTGTATTTTTATTTCTTTTGTTATGTAAACTTATTTTTATATATGAAATTTTTATTTTATCGTATCCTTCTCATGAATTCTAAATAGTCTTCTTTTATCTTTCTCCCTACTTTGAAGATGTGGTTTGTGAAGAATAGATTTTATTTTCTAGGATTTTAAATGATAATAAATTGTGATGATTTGAACTATAATCTTCATTTACTTTTTGATCTGGCCAATCGAAATGTTAAAATTTTTTTAGAGACATATGTTGTTAAGTGATGAGATATGATTTCTACAACATATGGAGAGTCAAATTTGATTTCATGGGAGAGTATGTCATCCATGGGATTGGGTGCAAATAAATAGAGAAATATACTTTGTTGGATGCAAAATTAGAGATTTTAAGGTGATAGACTAAAATCTTAGTCGATACTATTTTTAGTGGATAGTTGTTCGTTGGAGGCTGTCGGTCGCCAGAATCGAAATCCCGTTGCCAGCTTCAAAAAGGCATTTAATATATATATATATATATATGAAATCAAACTGATCACATATCTTCCTAGTTAAATTGAAAGAACACTATACCTCAAATCACATATCTATCCCGAAAGATAAACACAAGACTTGAGGGTGAGGCTCGATCAAATAAACTAAAAANAAAGAGTACTATACCTCAAACACTGTATAAATCCCAAAAGATAAACATAAGATTTGAAGGTGAGACTCGATCAAATAAACAAAGAAATATATGACATCCATTTGGTGTGCGAATACCAATTTATTTGTCGACAAGTTCCCCTATTTAATAAGAGCTTTTTATTATGGCAAGCCCCTATAATTAATTGCATCTTGGATAATCGAAGTCATCTAACAAAACTCTAAAAAAAATCAGGAAATATTATCTTCAAGGAGGTCAAAAGGATAGGACTTTTCGACGAGATCATATGAAGAGGTGTGAAAGGGGAATGACACAAGTTTAGAAGATTTATTGTTGAATCTAAAGGTGGAAGAGCCAAGGGATGTCATAAATCCGAAAGAGAACCTCAATGACTTCCTAGTCTATCTGATTATTTGGCTTTGATTTTGAGGAGAAATTATTTAAATGTTTTATCCTACAAATTTTATTGGTTATGGCTTACACTTATGTGAAATAATCACACAAATAGCTTGGAAGATGTGAGGATTTAGGTCGCGATGAACGACAACCTTGAAATCCTAAGACGAGTTAGGGCTTAGATTTAGGTCGTTGAGGATTTATGTTGCATATGCAAACAACCTCAAAATCCTTTGGCTTTTCATTTAATTCTAAGGAGTGGTTTAGCTGATGAAGACATGTTTTGTTGTTGAAGATGGTTGTGCTGCCCACAACGCTAGCTCCAAGCTGTCCATGACAAGTTTAAGTTTTCTTATGTGTCAGTTTATGATGTCAAATCAAATGTTTCTATGGTTATGTTTGTTTAATTTTATGGGTCATATTAAAGTTGATTAGAGTGGCACCAGTTAGGATCCTTCGGTTCCCTCGTTCTGGTACCACTATTTTCTTTCGGATTCACTTAGTCTAAACGAATTTACTAAACTCAACTGAATGAGTTCCATACTTTCATTTAGAACGTGGGAAATCTCGTTAGCAACCATAGGTTACCTCCTCCGAGGGATTCCAGATCATCCGATAGAGACGTCTTAATTTAGTTGTAATTATTTTTTTGTGATGTTTGTGTTTAAATTTTGAGTTGTCTTATATTTTGAATGTTGTGGCGGTGAATTTTATCTTGGTTAATTTTAGTTTTGGTTTTAGTTTTTTGGCGATCCTAGCAGTTTTGATTTTCATGCAGGGTGACATCCTTGTTTAACATGCAAGCTTGAGACAAGAAGTATAGAAAGTTAAATGCATTAATTTAAAAGCGTACCTGTCAATTCTTCTTGTTCCACCACCTGAAAGGTTAGTACTTGTAAAGAATGTATATAATTTTGCAGGGAATTCTAATTGCAGGAGTAGATGAAGGTTTAGATACTAAACCCCAAGTTATCATTTTATTAAAACTTAGAAGATCCTAGTGGATGGTTTTAGAACAAAAATATGACAAGTCTAATTTGCCCTTCATAATGTCCAATAGACTTCAAAATGCTCGAGGCCTAACCCTGGACCACTTTGAAGATTTGTTAAAATATTTCGAGTTCATTTTGAACTTATCATATTGTTCCATTAATCATCTGAGGCTGGGGTGTGACTACCCCGTTGCTTAGTGAAACCTGACAATTTAATCATCCCGAAGATAGAATACTCGATTAATCAATTGATGTTTTGTTTAAAGGTTATGTGAGTAGGTGCCATTGATGCAAGTTTAGATCATTTAAGATTGTGGTTCCCACAATTAAAGTTAGGCTTGTAGTGTTTAAATGTGATAATCATTAATCATGTTATCTTTTAAATCCAATCAATTCAGTTTAGATAGCGAGCCTAGGTCACTACTATGCCTTTAACAATCATGATAGGTGAAAGGTGATTATAAAAAATTTTGATTTAAGTGACAAATATCCTTATTGAATGATCACATCATCCTTAACTTTAGGCTTGAGAAAGGTAAATTATCATCTTTTCTATCTTAAGCCCATCACTTAAGAATCATTTGATCTTAGTTGACTTCCAAGTTTTGAAGATTAGGAGAGTTATGATTTTGTTGATGTTGTGCAAGGGTGGTGAGTGGGTTCCTACCTTTTAATCCCATTGTATTTCAATCATCCAAACATGTTTATTAAGATAAATTTTCCCTTAGTTAATCCTAAATTTTGATTAAGGCACCAATGTCTAAAATGACTATTTCTCCTTTGGGGCACTTCACCTCATAACTCATTAACCACAACTCAAATAACTTTGAGGGTTTAGAGTGTCGTGTCCATGAGGTAATTACAATATTAGAGGAGAATATGTGAACTTCTTCAAAATTTAATTTAATTTAAATATTTATTTAAACCCAGAAAATAGGTTACTTTTTAGAAATTGATTTATTTAACTTTCCAAGATAAAGTTTTTTATCTATAGGAAAATTATTAGAGGTTTCCTTAGGTCAGAGAAACACTTACAAAATTTCATAATTTTTTTGAATTAATTTATTATAATTATTTTAATGGGAAAATAAAGAAAATCCACTTTTAAGCCTTTAAAATTTATTTTTTAACTTAAGAAAATTGGAAAAAAATATTTTTATTGAGTCCCAAGTGATCAGAGAGCAATTAAGTATATCTTGAAATATTTTGATATTTTTGAGTTTTTTTAATTATTTTTAGTTATTTTATAATTCAAAATAAAGCTAAAAAATTAAGTATTTTTTTAAAAAGAAATTTTTATTTTTCCGAAGTTCTTCTAGTCACAAGGAACTTAGAAAACCAGTTTTCATAAATTTCCCAAGTGTATTTAATTTATTACAAATACTTATGAACAAAAATATAAGGTTCCTTAGAAAATCAACATTAATACTCAAATCTAATCAAATAATTTCCAAATTTTTACAGTGGATAAGCATGATTTTAGTAAACAATTTGGGATTGATTTTGTCGATTTTTGATAAGTATATAATTTACAAAAATTAACACAAGATATTTATATTTAATTAAATATAGAAGTTTACAAGATAATTCAAGACATCCTAATATTTTTCCTAAACTTCTCTGACCATAGGAAACCTTCTAAAATTATTCCCATATTTTTTCAAAAGAAAATTTGATTTATATAATTTAAAATAAGCTAAAATGGCCACTTTAGCTTGAAAGTCAGGGCTGGAAGCATAGAGATGCCCTTCTAAATATCAACATCTCTTATGTGGTGAGGAATAAGCCTTAAAAATTTCAAGTCATGGTGAACAATGCTTGGTCATAATAAATTAAAATACTCCAGAGGGTATTTAATTTATTAAAAATTAGGGAATAAGAAAATAATTTTTATTTATAGTTCACATTATTCTCCTCTGTTCACTGAGCAAGAGGGTATTTTTTTTATTTTTATAATTTTTCTAGAAAAAAAGATATGGATTTTTGAAGTTTAAGCATTTAAAATAATTTAAAAAATCCATATTTTTCTACTTATCCAGGCGGCGCCAACTCAACCAACTTCAGCTCCAAACTCACACGCGACGCGCTCCCATTCATCACCTCCATCCACCTCAGCTTCCACGAGGCCCACGGTTCACGTACCAAGAGTCTGTCCTGCTTGATCTCCTCCATCCATTATATACACGGGCGATCAGACGACATTCGTTCATCGTCCCCAAGTGACCTAACTCATTAATCGTTCACACTAAAACGTTAACATCTTCAACTAAACTCAACCAAATTGCATGGGGTTTGTTTCTAAACCTTCATCTACTCTTGAAAAATCTATCCATACTATATATACAATATGAAATACAATAAATACATATAATGAATAAAAAAAGGCTCGGATTTGGGTTGAGGTTCAATACCTTAGTCTGAGAGGGGAGGACTCAATCAGATGGTTGTTGTAGCTTTGATTGGATCCAACAAACCTCCAAATGAAGTTCTAGATCCTGGCAAATTGTCTAGGTATATTTTTTATCAAACTCAATTTCAGGTGTTGGTCTAGAGCTAGTCTAAAGGCTGTTTTGGAGGGGGCTTTGATGAGGAATCAACTTCTTTCACCGTGAGGATGGTGTGTGCATAATTAATTGAAGTTTGATTCAGTGTGGAGGAGTGGAGAGATCTATCCTTATTTTAGGGCAACTTTCAATGAAGTAATTGATTCTAAGGGGAGGCTATGAGTGGCTGAGAGCAAGGGGATTGCACTTAGGATGGTTTGGAGAGGCTCTGGTGAGATTTTGGTAGAGTTTCCCAATGGTTTTCAATACTCTCTTCTTTGATTGTGGAAGCCATGGCTGCCTGGTGGAGCTCAGGGCTTGGAGTTGGGTGCTAAAGCATGTTGAGGTGGAGGGAAGAAAGGCTCAAGCATCCAATTAGAGAGAGCCAATTCAGGGGGTTTAATTTTCATTTTTGGCCAATGAGGGCACCTTTGGACTGGTTTCTTTCGATGGCTAAGGTGTTGGCTAGCCAGAAACGGGTCATCTCTGAGCTCAGGGAGGTCAGGGGGTGGCTGATTATGATTAACTTCCAAGGGTAAGCAGTGATGGCAAAGATATTTCAAGTTTAGGACAAATATAGGGTGAAATCCCTTAAATCAAAGATCGATTGGTCCATAGCTCACCTTGGCCGATTTTGATGTGTCTATCCTGCTCCATAGGTTGTACTTGGTGGTTGTGGTGTCATCAAATTGGTGGCTTAGGCATGGCTAAGTCAATTTTGAGGAAGGGTTTCAATTTGGGTCAAAATGGCTAGAAGTTGTAGTTGGGCTAGGCTAGCCATGACATTGAGATCAATTGATTGGTAAATATTGTGTAGATGATTTTCATGAGGAGTTTAGAAAAGATTTAGAGTGATTTTTGAATTGATTTTTAGGTTCAATTTGGTGAGTTTTGGTCATTTGGTCAATTTGGGGGAGTTGGGTTAGACTTGGGTTTAAGTTGGGGTAAGGTTGGGCTAAGTTCAAATTGATGGTTGAGGTCTATAAGAATGTCATGAAGAGTTCTCAAGATCAATTGGGTGTAAATTTTGTGATTCGGGCATTTAATTTGGTAGAATTTAGGGACCTTGCCAATTTGGGGCAAATTTAGGGATTTTGGACTTCGGTTAAAATTGGGTTAAATTGAGGCTTGGCCAAGGCCAATTAATGGTTCAATTTGAGGTGTAGGATTGTTATGAAGAGTTTAGGATTTAAATTGGGGAGGATTGGGGCCAAATTTATGGACATTTGAGGTGAATTTGGGGAGCAATTTTGGGGTTTATGGTCAAAATGGTCAAATTGGGTTCAATTGAAGGGTCGAATTGGTTTCAGAGATATTTGAAGTGATTTTAGATGTTTTGGAAAAGTTTGGGGTGACCAGGGAACTTTTGTAATTTTGGTAAATTTGGGGTTATTTTGGTAATTTTGGCAATTTTAGGTGGTTTTGGGCAATTTGGGCATTTTGAAATGGTTTGAAATGATTTTTGAACAAATTTGGGTATTTTGAGTGAATTTGAGAATTTTGGCCAAATTTAAGGTTTCAAGGGCATTTAGGTAATTTGGGTAGATTTAGGGGCAAAAGGCCAAGTTGGATTTTTTTGGTAGAATTAAGATGCCAACCTCTATATATGAGTTATGGACCAATGAAATTCCCATTTGGGTCCTCTATGTACTGGTCATAGCTAAACCCTAGCCTAAGACCAGTGGGTCTAGGGGACCATCTACATGAGTCTCCCAAAAGATCAAGGAGTCAAAGTCAACAATTTTTGGTTTAGAGTTTTAAGTGGAAATAGGTGATAGTGAGTGCAAACGAGTAAACCACCTCTAGACCAACACCCATATTCAACCCTAAGGTCAAACAGTCTTATGGGGACTCTCCTTGAGCTCACTCATAGTGATCCCACTTACTAAGAGCTAGAGGTTAGGACCAATATGTGGAACTTCAAGTTGAGCAAGGAAGAGTTTAGAGATTCTGATGGTGAGGGCTTCTTTTCTAGTTTTTTAGTAATAGTCAACAAGAAAGTCCTATGGCTAGAACCTAGGCTACTAAAGAGGGAAAACTAAACCTCAACCAAAATTGAGGTCAGAAAACTCTCAATTTTGTTCAGTTGATTGGAAACTAATGCGAGATTGTTAGCCCTCTGAGAGGGAGTAGTGGGAGTTTTGGAGTAGCAGCCGGTATTCTCCCAGCCTAACCACAGAATTACGAACCAAAGCTTAGATAAATTAATGTTCTTTATAGCACAAGGAAGAGGGTAAATAATAAGATCGCTCCTATATGACACAAAACTGTTTTTATATTTTCAATGATTTCAATTTGTTCACAAACCATATATTCATTGTAAATGGGAAATATGCTTTCTGAAATTTGAACTTTCCATTATAACAAAAACTTCATTTAATTTTTGTAATTTTACTTTTGAAAGTTTAGTATTTAGTTTAGTTTAATTTATGTAATCTTACATCTGCATTTTAATTAACATTCACGTGAGTAGTCAATTGTCAAATTTTGCACTTTACTTTTATTATTTTACTTTTATTATAAAATAATTTTCATAATTTACTTTAGGATTTTCTAACTTCCCTAAGACTCCATTGGAGCCCTTTATTACTTGAATGATACGAATACTTGCGTTGATATTTAGAAGAGATTTGGCAGTTTCAAAGGAGTTTTAAAAGTTAAATTATATCTATAAAAAGTACTTTTGTTAGGATTATATTGCATATTTATTATAAGTTTTCCTGCATCTAGTTTTTGGCTCCATGAATTGGTGTCAACTTCATAATTACTTGCATATACAAATCTCTGTGTCAAGTTTTTAGCGTCATTTTGGGGAAAGTAACGAAAAATATTAGTATTTCATTTTATTTTTTTTAATTATAAAAAAGAGTGTTTGTAGTTTAATTTGAACATTTTCTTATTTTAGTTTGTTTGCTTATTTTTAATTACTTGCTTTATTCAATTTATGCATAGTGTAAGATTTGAAAATTTAGTTCCTTACGACTCTAAGTTAGAAAGAACCGTTAGAAAAATTTGAAAACAACAAAAAGAGAAAGATCAGTTTAGCAAAATGGCTTGCAATTTAAACAATGTTGGAAACAAAAATGAACATCATCAGAGACCTTTAAGAGATTATGTAAATCCTACAGCAGATGAAATTCATTTGAGTATACAAAATCCTGTTGTAGCTATCAATTCATTTAAACTTAAACCTACTATTATCCAAATGGTACAAAATAATTATTTTGGAGGAACACCTACAGAAGATCCTAATTTACACCTTGGTAGTTTTTAAAATTGTATGCTACATTTAAATATGACGGAGTGTCAAATTTTGCCGTCAGGCTTAGACTTTTTCTTTTTTTATTTAATGGATAAATCTAAAATGTGGTTAAACTCATTAGCACCTAGATCTATCACATAATTTTTTTTCTAAATATTTCTTACCTTCAAAAACTACTATGCTTAGAAATGATATCACATCTTTTTGTCAGTTTAAAGGGGAATCAATTTATGAAGCCTCGAAAAGATTTAAAGATCTACTTAGAAAGTGTCCACATCAAGCGTTCTGAGATTGGTTAATAATTTAAAATTTTTATAATGAGTTGGTTGAATCTCTTAGATCGATAATTGACGGTGTTGCTGGTGGATCATTAATGTCAAAAACATTCGATGAAGCATATTCATTAATTGAAGAGATGACTACTAATAATTTTTAATGGCCCTCTGGAAGGGTATATCCAAAAAGAGTACCTAGTTTACATAATTCTGATGCTATATCTATTTTAGCTGCCCAAATAATTGTTATATCAAAGAAGATAGATCAATATGGAATGAATTATTCTCAGATAGCACCTGTGCTTGAGGAAAATTCACTGGGACAAATGATAGAATCTCAATCTTCTTGTGAGACTTTAAATGTAATAATAAACAATTGTTTTAATAATCCTTATGCCAATTATTACAATACTAGTTGGAAGAATCTTCCAAATTTTAGTTGGAGTAACAATAATTCTAATGTTATAAATCTACAATGGGGAAACAACACTGCAAACCCATTGGAAAACACCAACAATCAAGGGAACCAAGCTTATAAACCTTGTTACCCCTTGGTTTTAATAATTTGTAGAGTAAGGAGAAAAAGTTATCAATGAAGAATTGATATTGCAGATGGGTACTCAATTACAAATTCTAGGAACTGCTATTAGAAACATAGAAAATCAGTTGGGATGTATTGCTACTGCACTTAGCAATAGACCTCCAGGAACATTGCCTAGTAATGTTGAAGAAAATCCTAAAGATCAGAATAAAGAGAAAATTAAAACTGAAGTAGAAATAGAAAACAGAGTTCAACAAGAACTTGAAGTAGAAAAAGATGAGGTGGAAAAAGTAAAATCTAGTGAAGATTTTCATTTTGAGTCAGAAAATCCTATTAAGCCAATGAAAATAGCTGTACAAAGGGCACCACCTCCATTTACTCAAAAATTGAAGTAGAAACTGAGAGATAATCAATTTTTAAAATTTTTATAAATTTTGGGGAAATTAACGATAAGCATTCCATTTGTTGAGGCTTTGGAACAAATGCCAAGCTATGTGAAGTTCATGAAGGATATACTTAATAAGAAAAGGAAGTTTGTAGATAATGAGCTGTTGCACTTTGCGAAGAGTGTAGCACTATAATTCAGAAAAAGCTTCTTGAAAAACTTAAACATACTAGAAGATTTACAATTGCTTGTGCTATTGGCAAACAATTTTATGGAAAAGCTTTATGTGATTTAGGAGCTAGTACTAATCTTATGCCATTGTCAATTTTCAGAAGGTTGGGCTTAGAAGATATTTCACCTACAACTATAACTCTTGACTTACCTGATCGTTCAATTACCTATCCTAAAGGAGTTATAGAAGATGTTTTGGTAAAAGTCGATAAGTTTATCTTTCCTGTCAACTTTATTGTATAGATATGGAGGAAAATAAAGAAATTCCTATCATTTTAGGAAGACCATTCCTAGCTAATGGAAGAGCTTTGATAGATGTGTAGAAAGGAGAACTATCTATGAGATATAGTGATCAAGAGGTTAAATTTAATATTGCAAAATGAATGAGATACTCCGCAAAAGAGCAAGAGACTGAATGCTTCAAAATGTATATTAATGAATATTTAAGCCATGAACATTTTAAAAAAACTTTTGAAAGAGAATTTAAAAAGGAATATATGGAATATCAACATGAGGATAGAATTCTAGATGAATCTATGGAAGTTAATAAATAGAATATGGATTATGTTTAGGAAAGATTTTAAATGCTAGATCCTACAGAAAGTAATAGGAATTTGATTTCATCTATTGAGAAACCCCTTGAACTAGAACAAAAAATGCTTCCTACACATTTGAAGTATGCATTTTTAAGAGATTAATTTACATTACCCGTTATAGTTTCCCCCAAAATAATTGTTGCTGGAAATTTTAAAATGATATAAGAAAGTGATAGGATGAACATTAGATGATATTAAAGGAGCAAGTCCTTCAATTTGTATGCATAGAATCTTATTAGAAGATCAATATGACTAAGAGCTGACCCTCAAAGGAGATTAAATCCTATGATGAAAGAAGTAGCAAAGAATGAAATTTTAAAATGATTAGATGTTGGAATAATATATCCTATTTTAGACAGTGCTTAGGTTAGTCCAATTCAC
This sequence comes from Phalaenopsis hybrid cultivar, assembly GCA_002079205.1. Classification (NCBI taxonomy): domain Eukaryota; kingdom Viridiplantae; phylum Streptophyta; class Magnoliopsida; order Asparagales; family Orchidaceae; genus Phalaenopsis; species Phalaenopsis hybrid cultivar. Next base: position 119,943 of record JXCR01147716.1, read on the forward strand.
TATGTTCCAAACAAAGGAGGTGTGACTGTAGTGATAAATGAGCATAATGAATTAATATCAACAAGACAAGTCACTAGTTAGAGAATCTGCATAAACTATAGAATATTAAATTCTACCACCAGGAAGGATCATTTTCCTTTACCCTTTTTGGACCAGATGTTAGATAGATTAGGTGGGCATAAATATTTTTATTTTCTAGATGGATATACCGATTATCATCAAATACTTATTGCTCTAAAGGATTAAAAGAAAATAACATTTACTAGTCCTTATAGAACTTTTGCTTTCGGCGAATGCCTTTTGGATTATTTAATGCACCTGCAACATTTTAAAGATGTATGATGTCAATTTTTAGTGATTTGATTGAAAAGGGACTGAAGTCTTTATGGACAATTTTTCTATATTTGGAACTTCATTTGAAATATGTTTAAATCATTTAGAGAAAGTTCTAGAATGTTGTGAAAAAACTAATCTCGTATTGAACTGGGAAAAATGTCAATTTATGGTTGTAGGAGGATATGTACTTGGACATAAACTTTCAGAAAATGACATGGAAGTAGATCTTGTAAAAATACAGGTTATATCAAACCTACTTCCACGTACCACAGTAAGAGGAGTTAGGAGCTTTTTAGGACATGCTGAATTTTACAGGAGATATATTAAAGCCTTTTCAAAAATTACTAAACCTTTATGCCAACTTCTGGAAAAAGGTACCAAATTATACTTTACTCAAGATTGCCTTAAGGCTATTGAAACTTTAAAGGAAAAATTGATCACTGCTCTTATATTTATTTTACCTTATTGGTAGAAACCTTTTTAATTAATGTATGATGCTAGTGATTATGCAATTAGAGTTGTTTTAGGGTAGAGATATGATAAGATTTTTAAAGTTATATACTATGCTGGTAAGACTTAATGATGCTCAAATTAATTACACTACAATTGAAAGAGAGTTATTAGCTATTATGTATGCTTTTGATAAGTTTAGATCATATATGATTGGAGCTAAATGTATTGTGCATATTTACCATTCAGCTAATAAATATTTGATGCAAAAGAACGATATTAAACCAAGATTAATTAGATTGGTACTTCTGATGCAAGAGTTTGATTTCGTAGCAGTCGATAGGAAATGGATTGATAATCAAATTGTTGATGATCTATTGAGGCTAGAACAAGAAAAAATACTTAATAAGAAAAAAATATTAATGAAACTTTTTATGATGAACAAATTTATGTTGCAAAAGGATGGAAAATACCTTGTTATTCTGATATTGTAAATTATATTGTTAGTGGTATTTTGCCATATGAATTAACAAAACAGCAGGAAAAGAAATTCATTCATGATGCAAAATCATATTTTTGGGATGATCCTTGTTTATATAAGGAAAGTAAATTTTTAATGATGAGGAGATGTGTGCCTTATAAAGAAATTCAAGAGATTATTAAAAAATGCCATGATTCTGAATTTGGCGGTTATTTTGGGAATGATAGAACTTTTCAAAAAATATTACAATGTAGATCTTATTTACCTACTCTATTTAGAGATGTTAATATATATATCAAAACATGTGATTGGTGTCAGAGAGTAGGTAATATTCCAAGAAGAAATGGAATGCCTCCAAATTTTAATTTGGAAATTGAAATTTTTGATGCATGGGGATTGAATTTAATGACACCATTTATAACCTCATTCACAAATATATATACATATTGATTGCAGTGGATTACGTTTCAAAATGGATGCTCGTAGTGTTTCAAAATTTTTGATTAAAAATATTTTTACAAGATTTGGAATGTCGAGAATAATCATTACCAATGGAAGATCTCCTTTTATAAATGCAACAATAACAAGATTGGTGGAAAAATATAATATAGTGCATAAAACTGCAACTACTTATCATACTTAAACTAGTTGTTTAGCAGAAGTATCTAATCAAAAAATTAAGAGAATTTTGGAAAAGAGTGTTAACCCTAGCAAACTGAATTGGTCTACTAGATTAGATACTGTATTATGGGCATACACAATAACCTAAAAGACACTTATAAGAATATCCTCTTATAGATTAATTTTTTAGAAGACTTGTCACTTGCAAGTTTAATTGAAGCATAAAGCTTATTGGGCTATAAAAGAATTCAATTTCAATTTGAAAGAAGCTGGTGAGAGAATATTATTACAACTGAATGAGCTTGAGGAAATCAGAAATGAATCTTACAATAATGCAACGATTTATAAGAAAAAGATGAAAGAATGGCATGATCAAAAGATATTAAAAAGAGAATTTGAACCTGGATGGAAAGTTTTATTATGCAATACAAGATTGAAATTATTTCATGGAAAATTGAAGTCTAGGTGAAAAGGGCCATTCAGAGTAATAAAATTCTATCCTTATGGGGTCGTTACTTTTGAAGACCCCAAGACTGGAAAAATATTCAAAGTGAATGGGTACATATTGAAATCATATTTCAATAGCCAAGGACCAGCTTTTAAAGAAATAGTAATGTTGGGTCACCAAAAATAATATTGTGAATGTCGAGCTGACGACATTAAACCAAGCGCTTTGTGGGAGGCAACCCATTTGTGTTGTTGTTTATTTTATTTTTTAGTTCATTTTATTTGAGATATTTCATGTTTATTTATGTTTATGTCTTTATGTAGTCTGTGTATTTGATAAAATATTTAGAAACATCTTTATTCGATCAATTTTATGGAAAAATTTAGAATTGATTGGATCGAAATCGAAACGGTCGAAATTTTGGAACTAGCACATGATGCACCAGATCGGTGCATGATACACCGCGGAATATGGGTCTAAAAATGCATATATTTTTGGTGTATCACTAAGTACCCGGCCCAGAAAATGTTTAAAACAAGTCTAATGGCTGTTTTTGGTGGTTTTTGGCTGTTTTTTCTCTATATAACTTCTAAAAACTGACTCCAAACCATATTTTACGGGGGAAAATGAGGGAAGAGTCACCATCTTTCAATTCCTATGTGTTCCCACTTTAGAAACTCTGCTAGATTTGGAATTTACAACTGGAGAAAGTTTGTCAGTTTTGAAGCACATAAGTTACATGATTGAGTTATAGTGAAGAGTTAGCTTTTCAAAGAAATGGCATTTGTGAATCGAGGATTCAGCATGCCAAATACTCGAGTAGAAGAAACAATTGCGCAAAGGCATTGGGAAGTGCTTTACTACACTACTATCGTTGTTGTTGTTCCTGTAGTAAAAGAATCTTATGCAAATCTTTATTACAAGTGTGGTAGGTTTGTGCAATTCACTCCTTTATGAATAAATGAGATATTTATGATTGAAAATGTGTCTATCTGTCATTATGCAAACTTTACCCCTAAAAGAGAGAATATGAATGAACTCTAGCACTACCTTATAGATGAGGAAGCTAATTCAGAGACCAGAGATGATGGAAATGTAAATTTTCCTTCATCATTTTTAATTCAGTTTCAAAAGCCTGACACTTCTTTATTGCATCGAAATTATTGCCTACCATGAAAATTAATATGGTTACTCAGGAGAGTGTCATTCTAAATTACTGTATTTAAACCGGAAAACCTATTCATGCTGGAGCTATTATTGTGAAATCGATTTTGGATTTGATTGTAAATAGATCTACAACTGGACTGGGACATCCATCCATTATTTTCTTTTTATGCAATCAATTGCAAGTACCTTATGAAAGTTGGGAAAAAAAGCTACTTCCTTGGAAGCCGATGGATCTAGAAGTCTACAACAACTATATTGGAATGAGAGATGAAAATGATATGAATGTACTGATGGATCAAGGATCTCAGAATTCATCAATTGTTCAGCTCTACTTCAACTCGAGTGCTCTTTCAAAGAGGATCAAGAAGTAAGAAAAAGATGTGTAGAATCTCATGCACGTGATTGGGAATATTAATGAAATGCTTGATCATCTAAATTGGAGACTGAAGGAACATTTTGAACATACATGGCATATTGAAGATGAATTAGTACATATGTTCAAGAAACATGCTTGAATTGAGGAGAAAAATTCAACTGATGAATTTCCATTTTGACCCTTCTACAATTTGTATGTGCATTACCAATCGATGGGAGATATCCAAGAGGACGATAATGATGATGATGTTTGATCTTAATTTATGAACGAAATGTTTTATGTAGTAATGTTTGTTTTAGTTTATTGTGCCGGATCACATTTCCTTTTAAAGGAACACTATCTATGTTTATGTTTTGAATTTTCATGTTTAGATTTCTGTGTTAGGATATTGGTTTGCTTTAGCAGACTGAATTTAATGTTTGTTGGATTGAAAAATGTTAGTTTGTAATTGAACGAATTTTATATATAAATGTGAGTTTTGTGTTGTTTGTGAAAGTTTTGTGTTACTGTGATGTTTATATATGCGTAGAAAGGTTTATTTGAGTCAAATAGAGGTTGACGTAAAGCCGTATGGAGCAGATTTCCTAAGAAATTAAAATATGAAAAATTTGAACTCTGGTGCATGATGCGCCAACTTACAGAGCCTTCGCGCTTGATGCGCCAAATTGTTGAATGATGCGCTAAAGGTTTGAACACTCTATATTGCCTAGAAATTTGAAAAATTGCACAAACAAAATCCATTTTCGCTACTCGAGACATCTTCTACATCAAGATCTTGGTCTAGGGCATCACATTGTGGGTGAAAGATAAGGATTTGGAGGCTAAAGACTATAGATTTCATCTTCTCTTGGTAAGAGCTTCACTTTAACTTAAAAATTTTTTATTTTCACCATAGATTTTGGGAGATACGAAAATTGGGATTTTTGATGAAAATACTTGAAGAAAACTTATGGTGAAAAGTTTCTTACCAAATAACCTTGCTTGAGGAGTTATATTTTTGATTTAGTGATTCATTTGGAATATATTTAGATTTTGGTAGAATTTTCAAATGTCTCCCTGAGTTAAGCGAGGAAGGCTAACATAGTTACAATACACAAATGGAGACTAAAAGAATGATTCAAGAACAAACGTTTGCAAACTCGGGTGGCGAGGATGGAGACTTATTCTTGCTCGAAATTGGGAAAGGTTCTGTTATTTCACTATCGTAGCAATTGTCCCGATGGTTCGGGAATTCTATGCAAACCTGAGATTCACTACGGAAGATCACATCATGGTGAGAGCTAAGCTAGTTGAGTTTTCTGCTGAAAGGATCAATACTTTTTATGGGCTTAGGAACGTATATCATGATGAGTACGCTACATTTGTGAGAACTGATTCATCACTGGAGGAAGTGATTGCATTTTTTACTTATGCAAGAAGGGAATGGAAGATTAAGAATAATAAGATAGTTAACTTCCCTTCTTCCATGTTGACTATTCAGTCAAAAATATGGCACCACTTCATTTCTGCCAGACTGTTGCCAAAAAATTATTTGACTGATGTTACAAAAGACAGAGTTGTACTCAACTATTGCACTCAAAACATGATGGCAATAGATGTTGGTGCACTTATAGTTCAACATGCTCGAAGTGTTGTCGCTAGTTCTACGGATGGAGATTGGGATACCCTACCTTGATTTTCACTCTATGTGAAGAATCGAGAGTAGAATCCATAGAAATGAAGAGAGATTGCTGCCACAAAATCTTATTAGGAGACATATGATTCAGAGAGTAGAATCATTTGTTGGTTCTAGAAGTGTAAGAAGGGATAGGTCCTCTACATCTGCTGCAGGGGCATCTACTTCAAGATCTGTATCACTTGAAGGTATTATGGACCAACTAATGATTCAATAGATGAATATAGTAAATATTCAAACTCAGTTGGGAGATATAGGAGCAAGGAATGCATATAATGATGAACATCAGCAAAGGAGAGTTCAACAAGATATTAAGTTTGAAAATGCCATGGTAAGACACCTTAGAGGTAATCTTAATGTGGAATTTTCTGCTTGCCCCAGTTTTACTCTCTATACTCCCATTTACGAAGAAGTAGAAGAAGAAGAAGAGGAAGAAGAAGAAGAAGAAGAAGAAGAAGAATCAAATGATGAAGAGGAAGGAGATGAAGATTAATGTTTTATGAGTCTTTCTTAGTTGTTATGATGTCTGTTTGTTATTTATGTTTGTATTAGGATTTGCTTTCATTTGAAACTTATTGTAGTAAAAGACTTTTTATGTTGTGTTGTGAACTGAATCTATAACAATAATTGTAAACTTTGACTTTTTCATCATTCTTAAAATTTTTAGTTTAGTTTTTTACAGTTTTTGTGTTTATGGTTTTAATTCTCAACAAATTCTCCAGAATATATTATGTTTATTTAATGCTTTAAACACTGTATATAGTTTTACAGTTAGTATCTGCATTATACCAGAGCCCAGTTTCATAGTCAGAAATCCTCTACATGTTAGTTTTTATTTTTAATGCAGTTATTGTTTTCTTCACCTACTAAATTTTATATTAAAAATATTTTTAAAATCACTTAAAAACTTAAGTTTAGGGGAAAGAAAAATTTATTTTGAAAAGGATTAAACTAAATTTTATTTGTCCTTAAGTAACCATATTTTTTTAAAATTAATTTAACAGGGCATGGGATATTAAGATTTAACTTTAAATGACTATCTACTGTTTATAAGTATTATGGTAAATTTAGGTAAAGTTTTTTTTTAATAATGAAGGTCAATTCGAAAGTTGAAGATATTTGGTAAGATAGGATAAGACAATGTTTTTCTATTTAAATTAAAGGAAAATGTATTTTTGAAGTGTTAAAAATTTTAGAGTTTCATGTAAGAAGAAAATAATGAGACTTTATGAAAAATTATAAACTAATATGAATTTATAAAGTAAAGAAAGGTGTAGAGTTATGACTTTAAGAAGAGGATAGTGAAGTTCAAAACTATTAAAGGCTATCCAGATATAGTAATCCTCACTTGAAAAAGGAGAAAAAAAAAGAAAGAAAGAAAGAAGAAAAGGATTGAAAAGATCCTAAAAGAAAAAAAAGAAGAAAGAAAAGAAAGGAAAAATAACTGAGGAGAAGCTTGAGGAGATGCCTAATAAAAAATTATCTTCATTTGAATCAACTTAAGGAAGGAGCTTTATTACATTTTCTAAACTTGTATTAGATTATTAGTTGCATTCCTAGTAAAGTTTTCATGAAGTTCTTTTGCAAATGAATGTTCTAATTGTCCTTAATATGATAAATTGCAATTCTTCTTGAAATGAGTAGAGATTCATAAATCATAAATTTGATTACTAAATAGTCCTACTCCTAGAGTTTAAATCTATGTTATTGAAGGGTTTTTCTTAAATTTTGTTATTCTATTTATTAAACTTAAGTATAGAAGTTATAAGTTAATCTCTATCCTAGGTCATATGCTTCTATGTAATAAATGTGTCACTTGAGGATAAGTAACATTTAAGTTTGAGGAATTTTGATACACCAAAACAGTAAACTATTTTAAGTACCTATTTTATGCTTATTTTTGGTGATATTGTACTTTAAAGAAGGGTATTATTGTGTTTTTGTTGAAAGTATATCATTTTTAGGCATATGGAGCAAAAATGACAAAAAAAGATGAAATTTGGAGCAAAAAGAGCCAACCTTGGATTCTAGCGCATCATGCACCAAAATCCAGAGAGCTGATGCATGATGCACCAGGGACGACTTTTTCAAAGTAAGGCGGTTCGAGACAAATTTTTGTGTAAATTTAAAAAGGACACTTATTCTACACACCTCTTGGAGTAATTCAATGCATTTAAACACTTTGGGTGGTTCTTAAATGAAGCGATATGACTCTTGGATCAAATGATATATCATTTGAATTTAAAAAAGTTCACTTTTAGAGGGAAATCTTTTAAGTGGAGGCAGCCCAAATTATAGGAGAAGACTTCATAGAGATGAAATGGGGGCTTTTATGTGTGATGTGAGGGAGAGAGAGGAAGTGGCGTAAGAGTTAGAGAGAGAGAAGAGGAGATTTTCTTCTAGGGTTGTAAGATGAGAGGGAAGGTGAAGAGATTTCTTCTTCATTACATTTATAAGAGAGAATTGGGAGTGATTGTAAAGAAAGAAAGGCTTGGAGGGAACTTCTAGGAATTTTCTTTGGAAGGATTGTGAGATAAGTTATATTTTTATTTCTTTTATTTTGTAAACTTATGTTTATATATGAAATTCATGTTTTTTTGTATCCTTCTCATGAATTCTGAGTAGTCTTCTTTATCCTTCTCCCAACTTTGAAGATATGGTTTTGTGAAGAATAGATTCTATTTTCTACAGTTTTAAATGATAATAATTTGTGATGATTTGAACTCTGATCTTCATTTACTTTTTGTTATGGACAATTAAAATGTTAAAACTAGTTGAGAGATATATGTTATTAAATGAGAGATGATTTCTACAATATAGGGAGAATCACATTGGATTTCTTGGGGGAGTATGTCGTCCATGGGATTGGGTACAAATAAATAAAGAAATTTACTTTGTTGGATGTAGAATTGGATATTTTAAGGTGACAAATTAAAACCCCCAATTTGGTTCAGTTGATTGGAAACTAATGCAAGACTGTTATTGCTCAATGGGGGAGTAGTGGGAGCTCTGGAGTGGTAGCCGGTATCCTCCCAGCGTAACCACAGAATTAAGGACCGAACTCTGTATTAATCAATGCTCTTTGTAGCACTCAAAAGAGGGTAATGAATAAGCTTGATTCTATTTAGCACAAAACATTTTTTATATATTTTTAAATGATTTCAATTTCTTCACAAACCATATACTCATTGCAAAAGGGAATGATGTTTTCTTAAATTTGAACTTTCCGCCACAACAAAAAATTTGTTTAATTTTCACAATTTTACTTTTGAAAGTTTAGTATTTAGTTTAGTTTAATTTCTGTAATCTTACATCTGCATTGTAATTAGCATTCACCTTGGTAGAGAATTTTCAAATTTCACAATTTACTTTTATTTTTTTGTTTTTATTATAAAATAATTTTCATAATTTACTTTATGTTTTTCCAAATTCCCTATGGGATCGATATCTAGAAATCCATTAGAGCCCTCTATTATTTGAATGATACATATAATTTCATTAATATTTAGGAGAGATTTGACAGTTTGAAAGGAGTTTTAAAAGTTAAATTATATCTATAAAAATATTTTTGTTAGAATGATATTGTCTATGTATTCTAAGTCTGCCAGCATCTAGTTTTTGGCACCGTTAAATGGTGTCATCTTCATAAATTTTTGCATATATAAATCTCTGTGTCTGTCAGTTTCCTCCCAGGCTAATCACAAAACTAGGGACCAAACTTTAGATTATTCAATATTTTTTATAACACTTGGAAGAGAGTATTGAATAGGGTTGCTCCTATTTGACACAAAATAATAAATATATATATATATATATATATATATATATATATATATATATATATATATATATATATATATATATATNATATATATATATATATATATATATATATATATATATTCAAATGATTTCAATTTCTTTATAATTCATGTACTCATTGTAATAGGGAAGGTTGATTTCTTAAATTTAAACTTTCGATCAAAACAAAAACTGTGTTTAGTTTTCATAATTTTACATTTGAAAGTTAGTACTTAGTTAGTTTACTTTGTTTTTCAACTGTATTTTATATAGCATTCAACTTAGTAGTTAATATTCAAACTTCTCACTTTACTTTTGTTCTTTTTAAATTATATAATAATTTCAAAAACTTACTTAAAGGATTTTCCAACTTCTCTGTAGGATCGATATCGAGGACTAAATTAGGCCTTTATTACTTGAGTGATACGTATACTTGTATTGATTTTAGCAGGGATTTAACAGTTTTAAAAAGAGTTTTAAAATATAAACTATTTTCATAAAAGGTATTTTAGTTGGGAGTATATTACAAATTTATTATATATCTGTCGTGTGTGATTTTCTAATATTGAAAAATATTTGCAAAATTTGCACACTAAATCTACCCGCCATCACTTATACTGTACAACATTATTCTACAAAAGCCGATAGATAGTGTGAGTATTTACATCATTCTTGATGAATGACCTCAATGTCTGATAGATTTATTTTCATTAAGCCTAAGGAATGTTTTGCTGAAGTAGATCCACTTCTCGTCTTGCCTTGATTTGTTGTCCGAAGATGTCCACCACTTGCTCCAAGCTCCTTACCGTCGATCGCCAAATTGGGAAAGTATATTTTTTAATTTAATTTATATAGTATAATTTTGGAAAATAATAGTTTAATTTTGAAAATACAAGACCGAATCAATCTCATATAAACAATAATTTAAATAAAGGAGCACAACAGCATAAGCAATGCATCTATCTCGACGAATAGACACATTACTTGCTAATGAGACTCAATTAAATAAACTAAAGAATTTATGACATATGTTTCAGTTTGTGAAACAATTAATGTTGACGGATAAATTTCCTTTATCTAATATAAAAGATTACATAGGGTTTATATTAAGCGGGTTCTAAGGTTTCCTATAAGGGCAAGTCCCCTGTAGTTAATTATATCTTAAATGACCGAGATAACCTACGAAAACTCTTTATTTAGATAAGAAAATATTTTCCTCAAGAATTTCAAAGTTTAAGATTTTTAAGGTTGGACAAAGGGGTATCAAATGGGAAAAGATCAAGTTTGGAACATTTATTATGGAATCCAAAGGGAGAAAACACTTGGATGCCACAGATTCTGAGAAAAACCAAAATGACTTCCCAAGCTATCCTATGGTTAAATGCTTCAATTTTGAAGAGATATTATTAAATGCTTCATCCTATCAATTTTTTTAATTAGGGCTTACATTTGCATGATACAATAATACAATGATCCTAGAAAATAGGAGGATTTATGTCGTAACAAAAGAGAACCTCGAAGCCTAAGATGAGTTAGGGCTTAAATTGCACAACTTGATTGTGAAAGGCTTAAGGATAAAGTGAGAATTTATGTTGCACTAGACAAATAACCTCAAAATCCTATGGATTGTTATTAAATTCTTAGGAAAGATTTTTTGTTGTAAATCCACTTTTTCTCTCAAAGCTGTTCTTTTGTACATCATTGTCGTGCTGCCCAAAGAGTTTGCTCCAAACTCTTTGTCAATGTGGCGTCACCAGATTTAAGGCTCAAAATGTTTTATCATGTATGTTTCAATGCTTTGGTTTTATTATTATTTAAGCATTATGGGGGCAGTTAAAGTTGATTAGAGTGACATCAGTTAGGATCCCACAGTTCCCTCGCTCTGGTACAATAATTTTCTTTTGAATTTACTTAGTCTAAATGAGTTGTTAAGCTCTTTAAACTAGAGAGATCTCTTTAGCAACAGTGGGTTACCTCCTCCGAGAGAATCCCGTAAATTCAAAAGGACATAATATGATTTTTTAGTTTTGTTATTTTTTTTGAAATGTGTTTTTTTAGATTTGAAAAAACATGTTTTTGTAATTTTCAGTTTTCGTATAATTTTGCTTGTAAAATAAATAAATGCAGGTAAGGAAAATATTGTAAAGTAAATGAATAAAATTGCATTGCATAAAAATTTAATTTGCATGGTTAGCAACATAAAGCATAATATATTTGCAAGAAATTTAAATAAATTGCACAAAAGTAAACGGAAACATCTGGTATGGAAAAAGTTGGAAACAGTAGTCCTAGCAAATGATAATCAAGTAAAAGAAAACTCATAGTCACATATAGATAATCAGGACTAAGTGTAAGGCATTAGTAAAGGTGGGGGCTTAGAGTTGGACTGTGCACTTCCCAAACTTAAATGAGAGCTACCAACCTGATAATCTATGGATGTCAATCCTAACCTCAATCTAAGTGATTAACCGTGGACCTTTATAAGATTTTGTTTTTGAATTTAGTTTTCATGCATATAAAATTTACTTTATCATGCAAAAGTGTTTTTTATTTAAATCATATTGCAGAGTGTTGTAGTCCACAGGTTGAGCTAGGTCTACAAACAACCTAAGAGTAACAGAGGCAATCATCTTCTCAAAAGTTGTCAAATAGTATAATCGGTCCTTATCCTCAAATTTTATTAAAGGTCCTTCTAGTAGGAGATATTATTCTAAAATCCCACATTGTATTCCTTATTTTACCACATATTAGCATTATCATCATTGCCCTAGTCACTAAGACCTCAGACATACACAAACCTGATGATCCATATGTGGCAAAAAGAAATATCCTCAGTTGCTCACAAGGATTTACATACTTTAGAGAAGACTCAAATCCTTGAGCATTGGGTTAAATAATATACAATAAGTAGTGTAGATCATTTCTATTGATTTAGGTGAATTATCGGGTCCTGAGACATAACTTGGTGGGTCCTTATAAAGTTTTAATGGATTATTTTTTTTAACAAAGTATAATAAGCTCAGTTGTCTTTCAAAATATCCAAATGAGCATAAAAGTGTTCAGGGAACAATCCCTAGCAACTTTTAGAACCTTTTGAAAAGTTTCAAATTCATTTGAACTTATTATGTTGTTCAATTAATCATCTAAAGTTAAATTTAATAAGTTCAAACTCCCTATGCTCAATGAACATTGATATTTTAATTATCCCAAGAACGAGGTACACGAACATTCACTCAATGTTTTAAGAGTTATGTAAGTGAATGACCTTAAGGCAAGATCAAGTCATTAAAGATCTTGTACCCACAATTAAAGTTGGGTTTTTAGTTTTTAATGGTCTTAATTAATTAATAAAATTTCGCTTTTCTAACCCTCATTAGCTCACTACCACGCACTTACGTTCAATCTTCAGGGTAAATTTATAATAATTAAAATGTTGAAATAGAGGTACTTAAATCTTATTAAAAGATCTTGTTTATCATCAAATCAATAATTAGGCACTTCAAATGAAAAAATTATTTTCTTCCTAGCTTAAGCCCGCTATCTTAGAATCTTCCAATTAGGTTAACCTCCAAGTCACAATAATTTAAGAAAGTTACAATTTTACCCTTATTTTGAAGAGGTGACAAGTTGGTTTCTATCTCTTAACCCATCTTGTTTCAAACACCCAAAAGTGTTTATTATTATCAAAATTACCCATTTACTTTTTGACTTAACATAAAATTTAATTAAGGCCTCAAGATCCAAAATTATTATTTTGCCATTAGGCTCTCCACTTCATAACTCATTAAATTGAACTCAAATGACCCTGAAATTTTTAAGTTATCCAACTCATGGGTTAATTAAAATATCAGAGGAGAAATTATGATTTTCTGATTTTATTTAATTTTTAAAAGTAATTTTAGCTCAAAAATAAGAATTTTCAATGTTAAATTATTTATATAATCAAAGTAAAATTTATGTTCATAGAAACATTATTGGAGTTTCACCTAGGTCGAATGAGTACTTAGACCAAATTTCATTTTTTTTCAATTTTATTTTAATTATTTTAATTATTTATTGATTTTCGTGATTATTTAAATAGGAAATATAATTTAACTTCAAAAATTACTTTTTATATTTTAATTAAATCTTTCTAAGTACAAAGAACTTTGAGAATCAAACTTTTCTTTTTTTTATTTTATTTTACTTTTTATAATTATTTTAATAAGAATAAGAAAAATAAATTCTTAGCACTTAAAAAAATACATAACTATATTAAAAAAATTAAGAAAAATATTTTAAAGGGTCCAAAGGGATCAACGAACATTTTGGTGTACTTTTATATTTTTTACAATTTTTCTTATTATTTTTAAATTTAAAAATAGCCCAAGAGTGGACTATTTATTTTAATAATAATTTTATTTTTCCTAGATGCCCCTGATCACAAGGAACACTTAACCACTTTTCATAATTTTCCTAATTATATTTTACTTAATATAATTTTTTAAAGCAAAAATCTCATTTTACTTAAAAAAAAAGAATTTAGTGTTAAAATAATTTCAAATAGGTGTCAAATATTTACATAGAGTTAAAATGATCATTATTTACAGTGTAGAATCATTTTAACAATTTTTTGAATTATACTACATTTATTTAAAATTTAATGTGTCTTAATGACTTGATTAGCTATGGTAATGAACATAATTTTCCAAACTCCTTTTAAATTTTTCCTAGAGTTTTCTGACCAAAGGGAACCTACCAAAATAAGTGTCAAATTTTTTTAATTATTATTTTAATTTATATAATTATTTTAAATAAAAATAGGTGACACTATTTTGGTTGTGAAGTTGCCCGTTGGAAGCCGTCGGTCACTAGAATTGAAATCCCGTCCCTCGCTTCGG
>JXCR01147716.1:134380-148745 GCA_002079205.1 Phalaenopsis hybrid cultivar
ATATATATATATATATATATTAGAAAAATATGAAATCAAACCATCCCCATAGTCTTCATAATTTAAATGAAAGAGCATTATACCTCAAACCCTGTGTCTATCCCAAAAGATAAACACAAGACTTGATAGTGAGGCTCGATCAAATAAACTAAGAAATATATGATATCATTTTGGTCTGCGAAACCATGTTATTTTCCGACAAGTTCCCTTATTTAATACGAAGAATTAAATAGGGTTTATATTAAGTTGGGTTCACAAAAGCTTCCTCTAAGGGCAAGCCCCTATAATCAATTACATCTTAGATAATTGAAGTCACCTAAGAAAACTCTCGATAAAAATTAGGGAATATTATCTTCAAAGAGGTCAAGGGATTAGGACTTTTCAACGAGATCAGACAAAGAGGTGTGAAGGAGGAATTGCTTAAATTTGGAACATTTATTGTAGAATTCAAAGGAGGAAGAACTAGAGAATGTCATAGATCAGGAGAAGAACCACAGTGACTTCCCAATCTAACCTATAATTTGGTTTCAATTATGAAGAGAAATATTAAAATGTTTCATCCTGTCAATTTTATTTATTTAGGACTTACATTCATGTAAAACAATCACATAAAAAGCCTGGAAGATGTGAGAATTTAGGTAGTAATGAATGACAAACTCAGAATCTTAAGACGAGTTAGGGCTTAGATTGTATAATAAAGCTGTACAAAAGCCTAAAGATGAGATGAGGACTTATGTTGCTTATGCTAACAACCTTGAAATCCTACGACTTGTTCTTTAATTCTAAGGAGTGGTTTAGCTAATGAAGACATGTTTTGCTGTGGAAGATGGTCATGCTGCCTACAATGCTAGCTCAAATCAAATGTGTTAATTTATGATGAGTTTAAGTTTTCTAATGTGTTAATTTACAATGCTAGCTCAAATCACCATGATGAGTTTAAGTTTTCTAATGTGTTAATTTATGATGTCAAATCAAATGTTCCTATGATTGTGGTTCTTTTAATATTATGGGGAATCTAAAATTGATTAGAGTGACACATTTAAGGAAGCTACGGTTCTCTCATTCTGGTACCACTATTTTCTTTCAGATTCACTTAGTCCAAATGAATTTACTAAACTCAACTTAATGAGTCATATTCATTTAGACCATGGGAAGTCTTGTTAGCAACTGTAGGTAACCTCATTCGAGGGATTCCTGATCATCCTATGGAGACATTTTAATTTAGTTGCAATTGTTGTTTTATGATTTTTGTGATTAAATTTTGAGTTGTCTTATATTTTGAATGTTGAGGCGGAGAATTTTATCTTGGTTGATTTTAGTTTTGGTTTTGGTTTTGGTTTTGTGGCTATCCTAGCAGTTTTGGTTTTCATGCATGGTGACATCATTGTTTAACATGCAAGCTAGAGATAAGAAATACAGAAAGGTAAATGTATTAATTTAAAAGTGCACTTGTCGATTCTTCTCGTTCCACCACCTGAAAGGTTAGTATTTGCAAGGCAAGTATATAATTTTGCAAGGAATTTAAATTGCAGGAGTAGATGAAGGCTTGGCTACCAAACCCTAAGTTATGACCTTATTGAATCTCAGAAGATCCTAATAGCTAATTTTAGAACAAAATATGACAAGTTCAATTTGCCCTTCAGAATGTCCAATAGATTTTAAAAATGCTTAAGGCTTGACCCTGGACCATTTTAAAGATCTCTTGAAATATTTCGAGTTCATTTTAAGCTTATCATATTGTTCCATTAATCATCTGGGGTCGAAGTGTGACTACCCCATTGCTTAATGAAACTTGACAATTTAATTATCCCAAGGATAGGATACTGGATTAATCAATTGAGGTTTCATTTATGAGTTATGAGAGTGGGTGCCACTGAGAAAAGTTTAGGACATTTAAGATTGTTGCGCCCGCAATTAAGTTCAGGCTTGTAGTTTTTAAAGATGTTAACCACCAATAATGCTCTCTTCTAGATCCAATCAATTGAGTGCAGACATCAAGCCTATGTCACTACCAAGCCTTCTACAATCATGATAGGTGGAATGGTGGTTATCAAAATTTTGATTTAGGTAATAGATATCCTTATTGAATGATCACATCATCCTCAACTTTGGGCTTGAGAAAAGTAAATTATCATCTTTTCTAGCTTAAGCCCAACGCTTAAGAATTGTTTGATCATAAATGATTTCCAAGCATAAAGATTAGGACGATTATGATTTTATTGATGTTGTGCAAATTTGGTGAGTGAATTTCTACCTTTTAACCCCATTGTATTTCAATCATCCAAACATGTTTTTTAAGATCAAAATTACACATTTTTCCTTGGTTAATCCTCAATTTTTATTAAGGCACAAAAATCTAGAATGACTATTTTACCCTTGAGGTACTTCACCTCATAACTCATTAAAAACAACTCAAGTGACTTTGAGGGTTTAGAGTGTCATATCCATGAGGTAATTAAAATGTTACACAAGAATATGTGGACTTCTCAGAGTTTTAATTAAATTTAAATATTTTTTTAAACTCAAAAAATAGGATTCTTTAGAAATTGATTTATTTGACTTTCCAAAATAAAGGTTTTAGTCTTGAGAAAATTATTAGAGGTTTCCTTAGGCGAGAGAAATACTTAGGCAAAATTTCATGAGTTTTTGAATTATATTTTATTATTATTATTTAATTATTAGCAAGTTTTAATGATTTAATTAAATGGAAAATAATGGTTTAATTACAAAAATTATTTTTAAATTTTTATTAGACTTCTTCTATGAGTTCAGAAAACTCAGAGAATCAAATATTGTGTATTTAATTTAACTTTCCCAAGTGTATGTAATTTAATAGAATTTTTTGTACAAAATAACAAGGTTCCTTAGAAAATCAACTTTAATACCTGAAATTAATCAAATAATTTTCAAATTTTTATAGTGGATAAACATGATTTTTATGAACAATGTGGGATTGATTTTATCAATTTTTTATAAGCATGTTATTTACAAAAAATAATACAAGATATTTACATTTAATTAAATGTAGAAATTTACAAGATAATTCATGACATCATGATATTTTTCATAGACGTCTCTAACCACACGAAACCTACTAAAATTATTCCCATAATTTTCCAAATGACCGCCTTAGCTTGAAAATTATGGCTAGAAGCATAGAGATGTTTTCTGACCTTGGAAAAATCAGAGGACATAGTCTCTATCATGAGGAACAAACCCTCAAAACTTTAAGCCATGGTGAGCAACGTTTGATAATAATGAATTAAAATACTCTAGAGGGTATTGAATTCATTAAAAATTATGGAATAAGAAAATGATTTTTATTTTTACTCCACATTATTTTCCTCAGTTCTTTGAGCAAGAGGGTATTTTTATTTTTATTTTTTTATTTTTCTAGAGAAAGATATGGATTTTTGAAGTTTAGGCATTTAAAATAATTCAGAAAGTCCATATTTTTCTACTTATCCACGTGACACCAACTCAACCTAAGGCGGCTCCAAACTCACTCATGATGCACTCCCATCTGTCACCGCCATCCACCTCAGCTGCCAAGCAGCCTGTTGTTCACGTACTATCGGTGCTATTTTGGTAGGAGGGGAGTTTCCCATACGAAGCTGTCGGCCACCGAAATTGAATTCCCGTTGCCCTCTTCGGAAGGACATTGAAGTATGAAATCAAACAGACCCCATATTTTTCATAGTTTAAAATGAAAAAGCATTGTACCTAAAATCCTATATCTATCCCGAAGGATAAACACAAGACTTCAGGATGAGGCTCGATCAAATAAACTAAGGAAAGTATGATGTCCGTCTGGTCTGCGAAACCTTTGTATTTGCCGACAAGTTTCCCATATTTAATATAAAGGATTAAATAGGGTTTATATTAAGCTGGGTTCGGACATGCTTCCTATAAGGGAAAGCCCTTATAGTTATTTACATTTTAAATGACCAAAGTCACCTAAGAAGACTCTCGATAAAAATCAAGAAATATTATCTTTAAGGAATTTCAAAGGGTGGGACTCTTCAATGAGATTGAACGTAGAGGTGTAAAAGGGAATTGGTTCAAATTTGGAATATTTTATTGTAGAATCTAAAGGAGGAAGAACTAAAGGATGTCATGGATCCAGAGGCAAACCTCGGTGACTTCCCAAGCTATCCTAATGTTTGGCTTTAGTTTTGAGGAGAAATATTTAGGTGTTTCATCCTGCCAATTTTATTAGTTAGGGCTTACATTCGTGTGAAATTATCATACAAATAGCCTGGAAGTTATATTTGAGTTACCAGTTTGAGTTACCATTGGGAGTTATATTTGAACTGACATATGACAGGGAGAACATATATGTCACGTTAGGAAGGAAAGTGCTAGGACTCACCTCCAACCTGAGAGGTGACAAGAAAATCTATGTTATATTGAGGAGGAAAGCACTAGGACTCACATCCAACTCAAGAGGTAACAAAAAGTATGTGCATCACATTAGGAAGGAAAACACTAGGACTCGCATCCAACCTAAGTGGAGACAAGGGAATATATGTGCTACATTGACAAGGAAAGCACTAGGACTCACTTCCAGCTTAAGAGGTAACAAGAAAATATATGCATCACGTTAGGAAGGAAAGCGCTAGGACCCACATCCAACTCAAGCGGTGACAAGGGAATATATGTGCTACATTCAGAAGGAAAGCACTAGGACTTACATCCAGCTCAAGAGGTAACAAGAAAATATGTGTGTCACGTTAAGAAGGAAAGCACTAGGACTCACATCCAACCCAAGCAGTGACAAGGGAATATATGTGCTACACTAAAGAGGAAAGGACTAGGACTCAAATCCAACTCAGGAGGTAACAAGATAATATGTGCGTCATGTCATGAAGGAAAGCATTAGGACACACATCCAATCAAAGCAGTGACAAGAGAATATATGTGTTACATTGAGAAGGAAAGCACTAGGACTTACATCTAACTCAAGTGGTAACAAGAAAATATGTGTGTGTTACATTAGGAAGGAAAGTGCTAGGACTCACATCCAACCCAAGCGGTGATAAGAGAATATATGTGCTACATTGAGGAGGAAAGAACTAGGACGCACATCCAACTCAAGAGGTAATAAGAAATTATACACATCACATTAGGAAGGAAAGCACTAGGACTCACATCGAAACCAAGCGGTGACAAGGGAATCTATGTGCTAAATTGAGAAGGAAAGTAACAGAACTCAGATCCAACTCAAGAGGTAACAAGGAAATATATGCTTCACGTTAGGAAGGAAAGCACTAGGACTTACATCCAACCCAAGCGGTGATAACGGAATATATGTGCTACATTGGGGAGGAAAGGACTAGGACTCACATCCAACTCAGGAGGTAACAAGAAAATATGTGCTTCACGTCAGGAAGGAAAGCATTTGGAGTCACATTCAACTAAAGCGGTGACAGGAGAATATATGTGTTAAATTAAGAAGAAAATCCCTAGGACTCACTTCTAACTCAAGAGGAAACAAAAAATATATGCATCGCGTTAGGAAGGAAAGTGCTAGGACTCACATCCAACCCAAGTGATGATAAGGGAATATATGGGCTACATTGAGAAGGAAAGCACCATGACTCATATCCAACTCAAGAGGTAACAAGAAAATATATGCATCACGTTAGAAAGGAAAGCACTAGGACTCACATACAATCCAAGCGGTCATAAGGGAATATATGTGCTACATTCAGGAGGAAAGGACTAGGACTCAAGTCCAACTCAGGAGGTTACAAGAAAATATGTGTGTCACGTCAAGAAGGAAAGAATTAGGACTCACATTCAACCAAAGTGGTGACAAGAGAATATATGTGTTACATTAAGAAGGAAATCACTAGGACTTATATCCAACTCAAGAGGTAACAAGAAAATATGTGTGTGTTACATTAGGAAGGAAAGTGCTAGGACTCACATCCATCCTAAGTAGTGACAAGAGAATATTTGTGCTTCATTGAGGAGGAAAGCACTAGGACTCACATCCAACTCAAGGATGGGAGTCAATATATAAGTAGTGCTCTCAAGGTAGGAATTGAAATTTGGGTATCAATCTCGTAATAAGAATCAGATGCCATAATTAATTCAAGATAGTCTTGAAACTGATTTCAAAAGATGAGAATAGGATTGTGTGGGAAGACCGAATCGAGATGGAGAAAACAAAGGCTCGCATCCGACTCTAAAGGGTAACAACAGTGTAGAAGACTACTACCGTTAAGGATATGTCTTCAGAAAGAAAGGATTGTACCAATTTGAGTTACCATTGGGAGTTATATTTGAACTGACATATGACAGGGAGAACATATATGTCACGTTAGGAAGGAAAGTGCTAGGACTCACCTCCAACCCGAGAGGTGACAAGGAAATATATGCTATATTGAGGAGGAAAGCACTAGGACTCACATCCAACTCAAGAGGTAACAAAAACTATGTGTGTCACTTTAGGAAGGAAAGCATTAGGACTCACATCCAACCTAAGCGGAGACAAGGGAATATATGTGCTACGTTGAGAAGGAAAGCACTAAGACTCACGTCCAGCTCAAGAGGTAACAAGAAAATATATGCATCACGTTAGGAAGGAAAGCACTAGGACCCACATCCAACCCAAGCAGTGACAAGGGAATATATGTGCTACATTGAGAAGGAAAGCACTAGGACTTACATCCAGCTTAAGAGGTAACAAGAAAATATGTGCATCACGTTAAGAAGGAAAGCACTAGGACTCACATCCAACCCAAGCGGTGACAAGGGAGTATATGTGCTACATTGAGAAGGAAAGCACCAGGACTCACATCCAACTCAACATGTAATAAGAAAATATATGCATCACTTTAGGAAGGAAAGCACTGGGACTCACATCCAAACCAAGCGGTGACAAGGGAATATATGTGCTACATTGAGAAGGAAAGCAACAGAACTCAGATCCAACTCATGAGGTAACAAGAAAATATATGCTTCACGTTATGAAGAAAAGCATTAGGACTCACATCCAACCCAAGCGAGGACAAGGGAATATATATGCTACTTTAAGAAAGAAAGCACCAGGACTCATATCAAACTCAAGAGGTAACAAGAAAATACAAGAATCACGTTAGGAAGGAAAGCACTAGGACTCACATTCAAACCAAGCGGTGAAAATGTAATATATATGCTAGATTGAGAAGGAAATCATAAGGACTCACATCCAACTCAAAAGGAAACAAAAAAATATATGAATCACGTTAGGAAGGAAAGCACTAGGACTCACATCCAACCCAAGCGATGACAAGGGAACATATGTGCTACATTAAGGAGGAAAGGACTAGGACTCACATCTAACTCAAGAGGTAACAAGAAAATATGTGTGTAACGTCAGGATGGAAAGCATTAGGACTCACATTCAACCAAAGTGGTGATAAAAGAATATATGTGTTACATTAAGAAGAAAAGCACTAGGACTTACATCCAACTCAAGAAGTAACAAGAAAATATGTGTGTGTTACGTTAGGAAGGAAAAAGATAGGACTCACATCCAACCCAAGCGATGACAAGAGAATATATGTGCTACATTGTGGAGAAAAGCACTAGTACTCACATCCAAGTGTGTGATGTTAGGAAAGAAAGCGCTAGGACTCACATCCAACCTAAGCGATGACAAGAGATTATATGTTCTACATTGTGAAGGAAAGCACGAGGACTCATATCCAACTAAAGAGGTAATAAGAAAATATATGGGTCACGTCAAGAAGGAAAGCACTAGGACTCACATCCAACCCAAGTGGTGGCAAGGGAATATATGTGCTACGTTGAGAAGGAAAGCACCAGGACTCATATCCAACTAAAGAGGTAACAAAAAAATATATGTGTCACGTTGAGAAAGAAAGCACTAGGACTCTCGTTTAATCAAAGTGGGGACAAGGGAATATATAAGCTACATTGAGAAGGAAAGCACTAGGACTCACATTCAACTCAAGAGGTAACAAGAAAATATATGCATCACGTTAGGAAGGAAAGCACTAGGACTCACTTCAAACCCAAGCGGTGACAAGGGAATATATATGCTACATTGAGATGGAAAGCAGTAGGACTCACAGCTAACTCAAGAGGTAACAAGAAATTATATGCATCGTGTTAGGAAGGAAAGCACTAGGACTCACATCAAACCCAAGCGGTGAAAAGGGAATATGTATGATACATTGAGAAGGAAATTGCTAGGACTCGCATCCAACTCAAGAGGAAACAAAAAAATATATGCATCGCATTAGGAAGGAAAGCACTAGGAGTCACATCTAACCCAAGCGATGGCAAGGGAATATATGTGCTAGATTGAGATGGAAAGCACCAGCACTCATATCAACTCAAGAGGTAACAAGAAAATATATGCATCACGTTAGGAAGGAAAGCACTAGGACTCACATCCAATACAAGCGGTGACAAGGGAATATATGTGCTACATTGAGGAGGAAAGGACTAGGACTCACATCCAACTCAGGAGATAACAAGAAAATATGTGCGTCACGCCAGGAAGGAAAGCATTAGGACTCACATTCAAACCAAAGCGGTGACAAGAGAATATATGTGTTACATTAAGAAGAAAAGCACTAGGAATTACATCCAACTCAAGAGGTAACAAGAAATAATGTGTGTGTTACCTTAGGAAAGAAAGTGCTAGGACTCACATCCAACCCAATCGGTGACAAGAGAATATATGTGCTAAATTGAGGAGGAAAGCACTATGACTCACATCCAACTCAAGAGGTTATAAGAAAAAATGTGTGTGTGACGTTAGGAAGGAAAGCACTAGGACTCACATCCAACCCAAGCGGTGACAAGGGATTATATGTGCTACATTGAGAAGGAAAGCAGCGGGACTCATATCCAACTCAAGAGGTAACGAGAAAATTTATGCGTCACGTTTAGAAAGAAAGCACTTGGACTCACATCAAACCCAATCGGTGACAAGGGAATATATGTGCTACATTGAGAAGGAAAGCACCAGGACTCATATCCAATTAAAGAGGTAACAAAAAAATATATGCATCACATTAGGAAAGAAAGTACTAGGACTCAGATCTAATCTAAGTAGTGACAAGGGAATATATATGCTACATTGAGAAGGAAAGCACTAGGACTCACATCCAACTCAAGAGATAACAAGAAAATTTATGTGTCACGTTAGGAAGGAAAGCACTAGTATTCACATCCAACCCAAGAGGTGACAAGGGAATATATATGTTACATTGAGATGGAAAGCAGTAGGACACACATCTAACTCAAGAGGTAACAAGAAATTATATGCATCGCGTTAGGAAAGAAAGCACTAGGACTCATATCGAACTCAAGAGGTAACAAAAAATATATGCACCGCATTAGGAAGGAAAGCACTAGGACTCACAGCCAGCCCAAGCGATGACAAGGGAATATATGTGCTACATTGAGAAGGAAAGCACCAGGACTCACATTCAACTCAAGAGGTAACAAGAAAATATATGCATCGCGTTAGGAAGGAAAGTACTAGGACTCACTTCCAACCCAAGTGATGACAAGGGAATATATGTGCTACATTGAGAAAGAAAGCACCAGGACTCATATCCAACTCAAGAGGTAACAAGAAAATATATGCATCACGTTATGAAGGAAAGCACTAGGACTCACATCCAACCCGAGCGGTTACAAGGGAATATATGTGCTACATTGAGGAGGAAAGAACTAGGACTCACATCCAACTCAGGAGGTAACCAGAAAATATGTGTGTCACGCAGGAAGGAAAGCATTAAGACTCACATTCAACCAAAGCGGTGATAAGAGAATATATGGGTTACATTAAGAAGAAAATCACTAGGACTTACATACAACTCAAGAGGAAATAAGAAAATATGTGTGTGTTACGTTAGGAAGGAAAGTTCTAGGACTCACATCCAACCGAAGTGGTGACAAGAGAATATATGTGCTACATTGAGGAGGAAAGCACTAGGACTCACATCCAACTCAAGAGGTAACAAGAAAAAATGTGTGTGTGACGTTAGGAAGGAAAGCGCTAGGACTCACATCCAACCCAAGCGGTGACAAGGGATTATATATGCTACATTGAGAAGAAAGCACCAGAACTCATATCCAACTCAAGAGGTAACATGAAAATATATGCGTCACGTTTAGAAGGAAAGCACTAGGACTCACATCCAACCCAAGCGGTGACAAGGGAATATATGTGCTACATTGAGAAGGAAAGCACCAGAACTTATATCCAACTAAAGAGGTAACAAAAAAATATATGCGTCACGTTAGGAAAGAAAGCCTTAGGACTCACATCTAATCCAAGTAGTGGCAAGGGAATATATATGCTACATTGAGAAGGAAAGCACTAGGACTCACATCCTACTCAAGAGGTAACAAGAAAATATATGTGTCACCTTAGGAAGGAAAGCACTAGGACTCACATCCAACCCAAGCGGTCACAAGGGAAGTTATATGCTATATTGAGAAGAAAATTAGTAGGACTCACATCTAACCCAAGAGGTAACAAGAAATTATGTGCATCGTGTTAGGAAGGAAAGCACTAGGACTCACATTCATCTCAAGCAGTGAAAAGGGAATATATATGCTACATTGAGAAGGAAATCACTAGGACTCACATCCAACTCAAGAGGAAAAAAAAAAATATATGCATCGCGTTAGGAAGGAAAGCACTTGGACTCACATCTAACCCAAGTGATGACAATGGAATATATGTGCTACATTGAGAAGGAAAGCACCAGGACTAATATCCAACTCAAGAGGTAACAAGAAAATATATGCATCACGTTAGGAAGGAAAGCACTAGGACTCACATCCAACCTAACCGGTGACAAGGGAATATATGTGCTACATTGAGGAGGAAAGTACTAGGACTCACATCCAACTCAGGAGGTAACAAGAAATTATGTGTGTCACGTCAGGAAGGAAAGCATTAGGCCTCACATTCAACCAAAGCGGTGACAAGAGAATATATGTGTGATATTAAGGAGAAAAGCACTAGGACTTACATCCAACTCCAGAGGTAACAAGAAAATATATGGGTGTTACGTTAGGAAGGAAAGTGCTAGGACTCACATCCAACCGAAGCGGTGACAAGGGAATATATGTGCTACATTGAGGAGGGAAGCACTAGGACTCACATCCAATTCAAGAGGTAATAAGAAAAAAATGTGTGTGTGATGTTAGAAAGGAAAGCGCTAGGACTCACATCTAACCCAAGCGGTGATAAGGGATTAACTCAAAAGGTAACAAGAAATTATATGAATCGTGTTAGAAAGGAAAGCACTAGGACTCACATCAAACCCAAGCGATGACAAGGGAATAAATATGCTACATTGAGAAGGAAAGCACTAGGACTCACATCCAAATCAAGAGGTAACAAGAAAATATATGCGTCACGTTAGGAAGGAAAGCACTAGGACTCACATCCAACCCAAGCGGTGAAAAGGGAATATATATGCTACATTGAGAAGGAAAGCAGTAGGACTCACATCTAACTCAAGAGGTAACAAGAAATTATGTGCATCGCGTTAGGAAGGAAAATACTAGGACTCACATCCAACCCAAGCAGTGAAAAGGGAATGTATTTGCTACATTGAGAAGGAAAGCACTAGGACTCACATCCAACTCAAGAGGTAACAAAAAATGATATGTGTCACGTTAGGAAGGAAAGCACTAGGACTCACATCCAACCCAAGCGGTGGTAAGGGAATATATATGCTACATTGAGAAGGAAATCGCTAGGATTCACATCCAACTCAAGAGGTAATAAGAAAATATATGCATCACGTTAGGAAGGAAAGCACTAGAACTCACATCCAACCAAAGTTGTGACAAGGGAATATATTTGCTACATTGAGAAGGAAAGCACTATGACTCACATCTAACTCAAGAGATAACGAAAAATATATGTCATTATATAGAAATATGTAGATTCACACATGGGAATTCGTGGGGAATATGTAAATAGAATATAAAAATATGTGAAGGAATCAGAATTTAGGTACTGCTCCGAAAATGAGAATTGAATTTTAGTTATCATTTTTGAAAAGATAGTCGGATTTCAGGAACCGACCTTGAAGATTAAGGATAGGATGTCATGTTCCATTAAAGGGGGTCTTATACCAGTTTCGAATATGGGGAGTCAAAATTTGGGTACTGACTTCAAAAGTCATATGAAAACAGTGTAGAGGATTTGTGATGTTGAATTTACAGAAATATGTCATGTTAAAATGTTGATTTTGTTGAAGAAGATTTGTAGTATTTTGTTGGGTTTTATGCAGAAAGAGAAATTTTGCGGGGATGTGAAGAGAGTTAATGCAGATAATGATGGTTGTGCTATGACCAAAGGAAAATATGTTGAGATTTTCATACCTATTTTATACTATTTTTAATGATATTGCACTTTAAANCGGTATCCAAATATAGTAATCCTCACTTGTAAAAGAAAAAAAAAGGATTGAAAACAATCCCTTAAATGAAAAGAAAAAAATATATAGGATTGAAAGCAATCCAAATGAAAAAGAGAAAAGAAAGAAAAAAATTATGGAAGTGAGGAGAAGCTTGAGGATATGCCTAATAAAAAATTGGCTTCACTGGGCCTACCTAAAGGGAAAACTTAAATACATTCCTGAACTTATATTTATGGAATAGGTCTTTTACTAGTAGAGTTCTCATGAAGCTCCTATCTTTTGGATATTCTAAGTGACTTAATATTGCAACATATAGTCATTCCTGAAATAAATAGAAGACTAGAACTCCTAAATTTGACGACTAGATAATCTTGTGGGTACAGAGTTAATTCAATTACTTGAATTTTTTTCTAAAAATCTCACTATGATATTTATTTAAATCAAACTTATAGTATTTCTGAATTAAAACTTTACTGCAGTAGATCGTATCTTTTATGTATTACCAAACTTACTTGAGCACAAGTAATAGTTAAGTTTGGTAGATTTTGACCAAAGGAAAATATATTGAGATTTTCATACCTATTTTATACTGTTCTTGATGTTATTGCACTTTAAAGAAAGGTATTTTAGATGTTTTGTTGCAGGAATGATGAATTAGGGTCATTGGAGCAAAAAGATGCAAAAAGGAGCGAATTTGGAGCGAAAAGGACCAAAATGTGGAGAATTGGAACTAGGCCACCAACGGCGCCCTCGACCCCGCTGACGGCGAGTTTTTTCCGATACTATAGGACAAAATTCTTCAGAAGCCCGCCGACGACACCCTCTAGGCCGCTGACGGCGAGATCGACGGTTATGCCTACTCAAGCTTTAGATAAGGCAAAATTTTGAAGGGATACTTAGGAAACTCTTGGGAAAGCTCATCCACAACTTTAAAAGAACATTTTGGCCAAAAATTGAAAGAGTTTATAGGACCTGGAGGTTAGAGAGGTTCCATTAGTGGATAGAATTTCCAATAGAGCGTAATAATCGTGAGGAATTCTTTGAGAGATTGTAAGAGTGGAGGGAAAGTGAGAGATTTCTTCCTTTTTGCTACTTCCAAAAGGAATTTTGTGTGTTGTAAAGAATGGAATAGATTTAGAGGAACTTCGAGGAGTGTTCTTGGGGAGAAATTAGACATAAGATATTTACTTGTTGTAGTTTGTATGACTTTGATTTTATATATGAATTCCGAGTTTTGTTGTGTTTTTCCCATNAGTAAGGCGATGAAGATATAGCCTAGGATTTTGATATTGAAAGAAATTTATGTACTTATGTTTGTATTTTTATTTTATGTAATATTTTGTAATAGAAATGGATGTTTATGTATTTGGACTTTAATTTTTATTTTGTGTTGTGTACTTGGATTCTTATTATAAAGTTAGTGTTATAGTTAAATTTGCATGTGTAGTTCAATAGATATTGAGTAGAATTGTGGATTGTAATGTAATTTTCGTTTCACATTTTAGTTTTAATTGTTTAGTATTGTGGTTGTGTTAGGAAATGTTGTGCTTATTTAATGTTTTAGTTTTATACTTATGTCAAAATCTCATTACCCAGAAATTCCTCTAATGATTTATATGTGTAGAAAGCTCCTAATATTACAAACCAGGTGAAGTAAAATTTGAGAAGGCCTGTGGAAATTTCAGAATGATGAAAATGCCTACAATACGGAGGTATGATTTATATTTATAGTTTTTTTTTCCACCTGTATTATTTCATATTTAAAAATGTAAGTTTGGGGAGGGAAGAAAAATATTAACTATGAAATGTCCTCTATTTCAATATTTTCAAAAATTATTTATATGATTTCATGTAGTGAATTTAATTCAGATAACTATATTTTTGTAACTATTTAAATATTATGGTAGATTTAAAGAAATATTTTTGTAATGAAAATTAATTTTTGT